>JAXGGA010005003.1:0-82135 GCA_038373865.1 Uloborus plumipes
TATGAGTACCACATTGATGCGCGTAGTTCATTCACCTTGACCATTAGGAATAACAGGCAAACCTTTTCTGTGCATCTGACAAAGATATTTTTTTCTCCTTTTGTAACACCTGACTGGATCTTTTTTTTAGAAATACTTGACAAGGATCAAGGAGGAGTGTTACAAAGATCTGTGCTAAGTCGAGCTATCGAGTTAGTACAGATCTTTGTGACACTCTGGTACCAGAAGAGGCTGTAAAGTTCGAATTCAAACTATGCTATTAAGTATATGTCTATTCATTTAAAAATCTTCTCTTTAATGTGTCTCACGCATGCAAACTTTCAAGTAAAACCACAATGGTACAGCCGGAATTATTTTTTGGAAGAGTAAAAGGTCTTACACAGTGTTATTCTTTTGTTTCTTTTTGTAAGGTATACCTTAAACTTCTCATATAGTTCAATAGCAGCAGAAACATGATCTCTAAGTTTTGTTTGCCTATAGTAGACTTTTTGTTCGATCGGGTTCTTTTTTCATCAGGTTTCAATACGCATTCATACAGAAAAAACTTTAAATTTTAAAATTATATCTTCCATGGCAAGGCAAGGCTCATCAAAACGCAGTATCTAAAGAAATACGTTTTTGAGATATTTGAAGAAAAATATTTTTATGCTACCAATATGGAAATTTTGGAATTTGACATTTTTATCGTGCTTGATTTTCAGAGGAAACCAAATAAGGAAGCTTGAGTAATAAAGCTAAAGTACAATACATGAACAAAACGCAAAAGAATTTTTTAAAAAATCTGAAACTGCTCTTTACCTTTCCACCTCAGAAATGTGATTAACATACACACTGCTTTTCAATTGGTCAAATTCTCCCGTGTCTTTGCTTTGTATCATGCGAAAATGAAATAACCAGTTTTTTCATATGTCCACTCGCGACTTTAATTAACCCATTAACCGCCGAAACTCGAAATCATTATTTGTTTTTGATACAAATCATAAAAGTTACTATTTTGAGCCCATACAATAGTATTATGCTGCAAAAAGAGCAAAATTCCACTTACATTTAGAAATATAGGGTGTTGCGTTGACGCAACGTCAGCGGAAAAGGGGTACGGATGCTAAGTAGTTCTATTTGATACAATTCCGCAGTTTCAATGCGTTTTAGACATCTAAAATTTGTATGAGCTTTGATATGGTTTTGAAATGTGCAGAGAACTTCAGAAGAAAGTAAAAAATGTTTTTTAAAAATCAAGCAAAAAAATTTTAATTTAACAAAAACCTGATTATCCAAGGTCATACATGATCAACTTCGTAGCAATCGGGGTGGAGAGCATTATCACAAGCATTGCAACGATAAACAGTTTGACAGTGGCAATGGGGCCGTGGTCAGCCCGATCAATAAGACGTCGGACTCGTAACCGGGGTGTCCCGGGTTTGATCCTAGCCGAGGAGTACTCCACCGTCGTTACTAATGGTGGCTGGGCGAAGTAAATTGGGTCGTGGTCACAAAATCCTTCAAGTTAAACGATACCTCTAGGGGTACAAAACCAGTTGTTTACTCGGCCCTTGGCCTTGTTCAAAAGAACAGAGCTCTCTGAGCTAAATCGGGCTTCCATCTTAATGGTGCTTATAAGAACGGAAGCCGTACTTGTTCCGAGTTAAATCAGGAAGATCTGTCTACTCGGGCTCGGGTACCCGAGTGGTTTCAGAAACAACACAATAGAAATACTTGCACCGTACCTTTTTGTTATTTGTAAATCTTGCTGTAAAATGCCCCCCAGATACTGGCATTGAAAAGCTGAATTTGCTTGAAGGTCCTGTAGCTGAACTTTTCTTCTGTGTATTATTATCAAGGGGGGGGGGGCTGCAAAAATTAAGTGCAACCTCTCGTCTAAAACCCCAACAGTGACTTTCTATTTCCTTCTTCAGACAGTCTTGAAAGTTTCCGAGCATTTGTTTGTGCATCATAGATATAATTTGAAAATATTGGCCGACATTTTTTCTCTCGGACTCTAAGGGCGCTTTTCCACTTACCGACACGGCAACGATAAATCGTAAACGATTGTCGTCATCCGACATTGGAGCACGCAAAATGCATTAAAATATGCTATGCGCTTTTCCATCTCTCGATTCCAGGACGATTGTGCCGTCTCCGACCGAACGCTGTCGTTTGTCGTCCCATTCGTGTCGGATGGCATCCGTCTCGCCTTTAAAATCGGGACGATATTCATCCATCTGTTTACATTTTTCGAACTATAGCAATGGCGTTTAAATTCGACATTTCTGCATTAATAAAATATAAGCTTCAATTTGCAGACGATTGACAAAAGATGTAGCAATAAAAGATTTGAATCATTTCATTTTATACTTTGTTTCATTAATTGTAGCGCAGACGATTTTTAATGCTTCAAAAGAGATTAAATTTTCATTCTGAACTTTCTTTGATGAGCAACACAGTAGTCATGGCATTCAAGTTTGGCGTGTCTGTTTTGTGTGAATTAATTGAGCAGTGACTGTGTCTATGGGATAAGCGAAATATTTTATACAAAAAACAAAATTCATAGGGAAAAAGCCCGGGAAGAAGTTTTTTAGATTTTTAGATGAAGAATATGACGGCAAAATTTCTACAGACAAGAAGGAAACAGGTAAGTTCAAAGAACATTGTTCGTAACTATAAAAATATTTTATACACTTTAGATTAAACAATTTGTGTTAAATAACCTTGTCCAGATTTTAAATTTTTACTATTCTTTGTAAATTTAGTAAAAATATTTAAAATCACCTAAAATCTTTTCGAATTTTTTTGAAAAGTGTATAAAACTCGCCTACAATGTAACTTTCTTTGAAAATATCGTGTACCCAATACCGTCTCTTAATTTGTTTTCTTTTTCTCATGAGGTAAAACAAATATAGTAGTCGTAATCTGTTAAATTGAGCAGCTGTAATAATATACGTGCGAACAAAGTGCTGTTTCGAAATGAAATGCGGTGGAAAATGACCCCTTCGGGGAAACGATATCGTTTGAGTGGAAAAGCAGTGCTATAGACGACACGGCACCGTACTTATCGTTGTAGAATTACCGTCCGACTTTCGTCGTTGTCGTGTCGTCAAGTGGAAAAGCGCCCTAATTCTATAATTTGAAACTAAATTATTTCACTAATCAACATTACCCATTTCCATGTTATATTGCTCCAGGGACGTCATTTCAAGTTTTTCCCGGGGGGGGGGGGCAAAGGGTCCAAACACAATGCAATTTCACCGAAAAACATCAAAAACCACGCTCACTTATATGTAAATACATTGATTTCTCAAAGCCAGGGGGGGCAATTGACCCCTCTGCCCCCCCCCCCCTAAATGACGGGCCTGTATTGCTCAATGATGCAAAGCTGAGGAACAGGAACCTTTTTCGTCTGAATTCTGGAGTAGCAAAAAACGTTCTTTACGGGCTCAATTTTACCGTAAGTAGAACCTCGAATCATCATCATCACATCAGAGTTTTTTTTTTTTTTTAATTTTTTTGTTCAAAAACATGTTTGAATGCTTCTTAAACTAAGATATCTTGTTCTGGGCATTTTCAAAAGGCGGAGACAAAAAAAAAGTCAAAACGCGCAGAATAGAAATGCGCGTATGCCTTTCGAAAAAGCAGTTGAGACAGGCAGTTTGACCAAAGATCTGACTACCCCTTTTTCGCTGACGATGCGCTCACGCAACACCTGCTTTTGCGTTCCTTCCCTCTGACACAGAATCAATTCTGAGTGGATTTTTTTTTATAAAAGTGACCTTGACTAAGAGTATTTCACATACAAACCCAAACTTTTTTTCTTTTCTAAGTGTTTTGATAGAAAAATAGATCACAAATTTGAGCAAAAAAAAGCATGTTAGAACCACAATTTTTATTACATATAGAATAAAATGTTTGAGGCAATTTTTTTACTTAACATGTTTCTATGGTTGTTCTTAAACCTTAAACTGAAATCGGTATAAAAATTAGTTAAATAGCGAATTTTTTATGATTTTTTATAATGACCGTTGCGTCAACGCAACACCAGCGGGTAATGGGTTAACACTACAACTCTTGAAAGCGTTTCAAATTTCCAATACTATGCAACCAACGCCACAAAAGTTTGAAGTTTTCAATAATTACACATTAAGTAAAAAGGCATAGACTGAATCGAACAGTTCTGGACCCAAGATGGCATTTTTTTTCAAATGCATTTCCATTTCTATTCTTCTTTAATAGTGAATTCATTGGAGGTGGGCACCCACGCCATTCATTCCACAGCTACTTCTATCAAAAATCAATCCGCCTGAAGTACAAGAATTCTTTAAAAACTTCTAGTGGTCATTCATCAAAGTTAGTGACAGTTAACCCGATTACTTTACTTCCGCTTTCAGAATTTCAATCAAACTGAAGTAAAAGTTCATTTCCATTGACATTCGGTTTCCACTCCATCGGAACATATTAGATGCCTTATACTTTAGTCCCATTTTGGAAAAAAATAGGAACGTAATCTCGATTAAGTTTTCTTCTTGTTTATGTTTACTTAACTTCAAGAAAAAAAAATCAGAGAAAACTACTTTTAGTAATCAATACAAAATTCTTATTTTTTTTTTTTTATTTATATTTTCAAATAATTTCTTAACTATAATAATAACGGCTATTTCTGTTCTAAATAGTAATTTTAACCTTTTCAGCACCAACTTTAAAATCCTTTGATGGTCATGTATTTCTCTTTACTAATCAATAAATACATAATTTTCGCTCTCTAAGTAATTGAATTAGATGTTTTGGAAGATCAACTTGAACAACTTAATTCTTAATTTAACTGTTCCTTTTTTCCAAAATTTTGTGCAGTAAATTCACCCAGTAATTTAGTTAAAGCGAAATTTTACATCACGGCAGCTCAAAATGCTAAATGATAAATTTAAAAATGTATATGTAGATTTTGTTTCGTTCTAAACGCATAGAAAAGTGCAAAGAAAAGTTGTTTTTATTTTTTAGAAAAAGCAATCTTCCCTGTAGGCGAGACACTTATGTAATAATATTCTGATTAAGAAGAAGGAAGAAGTGAATGGAAACTGATAATCTCATCTGAATGAAACACAATGTTTAAGAAATTCAGCAGCATATTCAATAATTTTCCGCTATAATAATAATAATTTAATTAATAATAAGCTGCTTCTTAATAAGTTTGTGTTGTGTTGCTTTCCGTGTCTTGTTAATAAAATGTTTTTATCATTCCGAAGCCTCTGTCTCTGTCAGGGTTGCCAGATTTAAGAACTGAAAATACGGGACAGGCTCTTAAGGGAGCGGGGGGGGGGGGTTGAGAGATGAAGTCTAAAGGTTGAACTTTTATAACCTTTACTTTAATATTAAACGTTTTTCACAAATATAAATGACGAGAAAAATACCCAATGGTAATATGAATAAAAACTGCATTTTTTAACATTGAATAGTTATTTTTCGTCATGAATATTAGTGGGAAAAGGTTTAACACTAATTATTGTGAAAATTCGAATTTTCCTGTTATTAACCCCCTTTTTCCCGACGCAGGCCCTTCATTTCAAATTTTGCCGGTGGAAGGGGGGCAAAAGGTAAATTATACCAAATTTCAATATAAATTATACCAAAAAAAAGCAAAAGCCAAGCATTGTATGTAAATACATTAATCCCAAAACCAGGGGGGAGGCCATTGACCACCAGTTCTGATGTCTCAAATGACGAGCCTGTCTTGGCGTGAATGATATAATATTCGCTTCTACTGATGGCTAATGTTTAGTATGTACCTTTTTAAAAAGCTGGACGTACCAATGGGGAAATTAAAATGGGGAATGCAAAATAATTTTAATGTGTCTTAAACAAAAATTTTGATTACAATTAGACATAAAAAATTAAACCTTACTACTTGAACTCACTATAAGAAATTAACTAGGGATGCACCAATTAATCGGCAGTACTGATTAATCGGCCATAATCTGCCACTTAGCCGATTATTAATAATCGGTAAAATCGGGCTGATTAATCGGCCGAAAAATATTTTTCAAATATTATTCTTTAAAGTATACCTTCACTAAGAAATAATGATGAACAATTTTAGTAACAGCAATAGTAATTCTCACAGTTGATACAAAAGTTGTTTTTAATCAATTCTCCTACTTTAAATAAATATACATAGACAATGTTGCAATATTTTTCATGTGGCGATAGTTTTCTCCTTAGAACAGTGCTTTTAGATAACCTCTAATTTTCAAAGAATAAAAGTATTGAATTAAATTGCTACTAAGTATTAAAAAATATGAATTAAAAGTACTCCTAAATTGGAGTGCTTACCACAGATTCCCCCTCCCCCTTTTTTTGAATTTTTATGTCCAATTAACATAACTAACAATGTGTTAATTATATTATTGACAATAATATGAAAGTTGGTTCTAAGAAATTTGATAAAACATTGAAATTATTTTGTGAAAACTAGGAAAATGAAAAAAAAAATTCTCTCAGAGATAAATTACTTACTATTTCTAAACTTGGATTTGTTTAAGAGAGAAAAAAACAGTGATGGTAAAATTGGTAGTAGAAAAACAATCATCCTTATCATTAATCGGCTCAGCCGATAAATCGGCCGATTATCAACAGCCGATTAATCGGTAATCGGTAATCGGCCAATTTGCTTATCGGTGCATCCCTAAAATTAACCTAAAACAAATAAAAAAATTAGTATTCAATATCTTTTGGGGAAAAACTACAGTTTTGTCAATATTATAACATGATAATTATTCTTATATGTAATGTCAGAAAATTCTTTTTTTTTTTTTTTTTAATCATATTTGCTACTTGATTTTACTGTAAGTTTGATGGTCTTTAGGTTGCCATAAAGTTCACTGTAATTTATATTTCTGTCGCTCACTGTAAAAATTATCTTATCGTCATGTTTTTAAAACGCTTATTTGTTTGCTAAATGAAATAACATTTAGCTACCTCTCTTAGTGTAAAAACGAAGCGAATTTCAAAAGATTGAAATTGATTGATTCAAAAAATCTAGTGACTAATAGTAGCTGAACACATATATTTCTCTCATAACTAAAAAATTGAGAAGGGCTTTTTATACAGTAAGGCATAGTAAAATCATTTACAAGGAAATACACCACTTTTACAGCGAACGTTTGTTGAATTGATTGTAACAACAATTTCTAAAGCTCTAAATGAATAGAACACTAACATTATTTCAAAAAAAGAAGGAAGTATTATAATTCAATCAATTTTCTTACCACTCTATTTCACATTTTTTGTTTTACTTAATTTTTTTTCCGAAAATAATGTTTCGTTTTGTAAAATGCTGCCTCTAGCCAGAATACGGGACTTTAGCCGTCCCGTAACAAGGTTCCCCGGGACGCGGGACAATTTTTCAAAAAACGGGACTGTCCCTTGAAATCCGGGACGCCTGGCAACCCTGGTCTCTGTATACATTTCGATTCTTAACACCCTCCTCCGCTTTAAAGCATGACATTCGAGTTCTTTGATTCGAAATTTTTGCAATTTTTTCTAGTCACAACATGCAACTCATCTCCATAATTTTGCAAAAAATAAATTTTGCTCTTACAGCATAATACAGCTAATTTTATAGTAATTTTACAGTAATAAACTGGAAAACTTTATAATTTTGTAGTAGTGAACTAAAATTTGTAGTTTTACAGTAATAAACTAAAATTGCAAGTTTCACAGTTTATTACTGTGCATTTTACAGTTTTAAACTGAAACCTTTGCTTTCAGTATCATACTGTTGTTTCTACAATATAATACAGCTAATTTTATGGTAATAAACTGTGAAATTGCTAGTTTTACAGTAATACACTGTAAAATATCTGCTAATTTTACGGTTTATCACTGTGCATTTTAGTTTTAAACTGAAGCCTCTGCTTTCAGTACTAACTGCAAAAACAACAATTTATTTTTTGCAGTGAAGAAAGAACTGATGTATAAATATTTTTCATTTCGGCTAATTGGACAAACATTTAACTCAAATTAGATTAAATATTATTCTCAACCTTAAAGCAATATCGGATTTAATTCTCGATGCTTAACTTTGAAATTTAAAAAGTAAAGAATAACGAGTAATCTGATTATTGGTGTTCTCCTCACTCCCTTCAATTAGTCATGAAAAAAGTTACGGAGACTTTATTTATCAGAAACAGAACTGATTTCTGGATATGTTTCTTTTTGATGAATAAGACTAAAATTTTATTTAATCTTGATTAAAAGAGAAAAAAAAACATTATGACGTTAAATCAATACCAGATTTTATTCTGAAGTTCGAAATTTTTAGAATAACGAGTGCTTTGATCATGAAAAAGTTTCTGAATACAGATGTATTTTTAAGGAGCTTTGCTTCAGCGAATGCATTTAAGTTTTAATGATAGTTTGACCAAAAAAGACCGGAATTAGCTATCATTAAGATGTTCTTACTACCATTAGGCAGACTTTGAGAAAATAAATGTTTTTGGAAATGAATTTATGTCATCCTAAGTATTAATGCGATATAAAAAGTACTAATGATAGAAGAATATTCCTTGTCTGGAGTTCTGTGGTTTTCAATGTTGGGTTTTTCCTTTAAAGAGAAATGCGAAAATTTAACAATAGAAAGCAAATGGCTGTTGGAATGTCAAAGTAAAAGAACGAGCAGGTTGCCAATAGCGTGATAAATACAATATTAATGACCTCCATAAAGACTGATGTATTCTTTTTTAAACTACTGCATATATTAAGTTGTAACTGAATTTTCTTCTTCTGAAAAGCAAAATATTTTGTTTTCTAAGAAACACTTTGACACTTTTTTTAAAAATACCATTAGTTTTAATTCCAAATTTTAATTCATTAAAAAGAAAAAAAAACGCTAAATAAATATAAATAGAAGTACAAATTCATTAAATGTTGAGCTTAGTCTGTTACAAAAAAAAAACCGCTAAATAAAAAATTATAATTACATTTTTTTAATGTTGTGTATTGAAAGCGTTACCGAGGGCAATTTAATATTGCAAAAACAAGATATTGTTACAAATCTTGTAAATAGTTGTTGTTTTTCCTGCTTTGCATCATTTTTACTAGTTTTGGTTTTATCTGGCGACATGTTGCAAAAGTATCTGAAGATATCACTTCTGCCATTTGTATACCGACCCTGTAACACTTTGTAGTTTTTACACTTGCCCTACATTTAATAAGCATGAAGACATTTTCGCGTGGTTTTCTTTTTATCACTACAATTTGTGAATGGATTAGTCAAGTTATGAATCAACTGGATTTTGCTAGAACGTTGTCGTAATTTCGTTCTCGAGTATAAATAGCCGGCCTTGAACACAGTCAGTTTAGTTTTTCTCAGATTGGATTTCTGAGAGGCTGGGTTTTATTCGCTTTGGGCGAATGTTGTTTTTGCTTTTGTAATTTCTTAATTACTGTTCACGTTAGATACGTGGTGCTGAGTTACTGTTGAGAGTACAGTGTACTGTTTGCTACCTAATTGCTGGATGTTTAGCAGTTGTTTCCTGCTCCTATTGTAAATAGTGTACATACTTGTAAAAAAATTTATAGTTACTTCCTCAAGATTGGAATGCTCATTTAAAGAAAGTTGAAGGTGCTACGGACTCGTTACAATATTTATATTTGTCTGCATCAAATTTATACTTCATGTAAAAATTTTAAACCGTAAAGTAAAAACCATTTATAAGAGATAACTAAATTATTCTTTAACATTTTTTTTTGTTATTCTTTAATACTGTATTATTTGTTTTAAAACTTTTTTTTTTATTTAGAAAAGAATCTAAAACATACTTAAACTCTGCAAACCAAAATTTTTTTCGACGGTAAAATTTATTGTTCTTTGCTTCTCGGATAAAAAAGTTTTAATTTCATAATTGATTTGTTAAAGTATTGGAATATTTCCAAAACAAATATTAAAATTATAAATTAAAAAATAACTGTTGAATTATTTCGTCCACGTCTTTTTCCAATAAAATCATGAATCAAGTGCTGTTTTGCATTTTTTCGTGTAATTAATCTACAATACAAATTTTCCTTAGTGCCTTAAAAGTTATTTCAAATTTGTTGGTGTAAAATTGGTTTATGTATAACATGTGTGATGCATGAAGTCATATCCCAAAGTACAGCAGCAGACGTCATTGTCTACTTTAAATGCCCTGCAAATTTACATTTTCAAGCTTTTTACTTTGGACACTATTATTTAATAGAGAGAATTTTTTTTGTAGAGAAATGTAAAGTGTACATTTGAAACGCATACCAGACTTCAACTGTTCAAGTTAAAATTTGAAAAATTTGAGAAGCGTTAAATTATCCATCAGTGCACCTTATAGCTGAGTATTTTAACTTTTTACAACTTTTGTTCAAAAAGATAAGGGCATTCAAAAAAAAATTTTACTGCAACTGATTAAAAAAAAGTTTTGTAAAAATTCCCTTAAACACTTTAATCTTTTGCTAAACATTGACTTGCATAACAAGCATAAAATTCTCAAAAGTTTAAACTAGCTTTTACAGCATGAATTTGTCCTTTAATCTTTTGAATTATGCATTTTAAAATATTAACTATGGTAATTTATAGCTCCACAGCTTGAAGAGCAATAACATTTTAATTTATGATTATTTTATTTGGACTCCTTTCTCTTCACTGGCAAGAATTTATACGCAGTTCATGTGCAAGAGGTGACAAGCTGTTAATTTTTGAAACTTAAAAGTGCTCCTACATATTCTCTAGTTCTAAATTGAAAATTTAGAAAAATAAATAAACATGGTGGTATGCGGTGACATTGTCGTCATTTAACCATTTTGTAAAAGCCTGTTTTAGGTTTAGTAATTAGCCAGTATTTAGTGCAATATTTTGTAATAAATGGGCGGAACATGTCTTTTTCCTAAATTCTGAATTTATCTTTTTCAACCAAAAAATCGATGAATTAAAATACATAAGCGTTTTAAAGCTTTGTGCCGCAAAAAAAAAAAAACTGATGATTAATAAATAAATAGGTGTGATCATACTGAGATAAACTTGACTAAATGTTGTTGTTTTTTAGCATATAAGCCAATGATGAGTTACTTTACATTAATAAAATATATATTAAGATATAGCTCAAAAAACAATCAGACCTTAACATTTTCTGAGCCATTATTGATTGTAGAGATTATATAAAAAGGCTAATTATCATACTAAGAGCATTTAACGAAGCGACAGCGATAAATCGTGTACGATTGTCTCTCTGCGATATTGGCGACTCTGTCCGATATTCAGGTTCTAGGGAAAGTTACGATAACGTGACCGTTTGGTTAGTTCATTAGTTAAAGGCAGGCGCCAGCCCTAATAATTCTGCAAAGACTGGAAAAACTACCATGTTACTTTCATCTTCTTTTAAGTTTTAACAAATCTTCAGTTTTTACGTTTGTCCTATTTATTTAAAACCAGCGATTCAAGCTACAAGCACACTGTTAAAACTACAGGCTGCACAAGACACCTTTGACCCATTTATGCCCAGTGTCCTGAAAACGGGACGCTTGTTAGTTACTGTTTACAAAAACCTGTAATAGGTATATCATTTTACTAAAGCTGTTTTTCACAAGTTAAATAGTCCTTCTTCTTCAGAAAACCAGATAGAGCCACTATTTGGACATTAGAGTTTATTTATTGACAGCTATTTTCAGACAAATCAGTCAAGCAACAATCCACCGTGGGTAGCCACAGAAAGTAAGGTTTTTATGCGAACTTATTTGTCATAAAATAAAACTATTTTATAATTATTTGCTTAAAATTGATCAGAGATGCCTTCTGTAATGCTACTTTGCAAAAATAAAGTCCAGTAAGGTCGTATTTTGCTCACATATCTGCAAAATATCCCATAAACAGGACGCTAAGTAACTTAATAAATATGGCAACGGCGATCTATTTTACGCCTAAAATGTATGTAAACCATTCCAAGAGTTTCAAGCAGATAAAAATTGAAAAAAATTGTTACAAAAAACTTGGGCATAAATGGGTTAAGGGTGAAACGTTGTAGCACCAGCGGCACACCATGAAGGATGCCACTTGACTCCCTATGGCACTTTGAAGGTGCCATTTGGCTTCCTATGGTACCCTTGGGGTACTATGAGGTACCTATGGGGTGCCGTAAGAAACCCAAAATATGCCACTTGGAGCCAAATGGCAGCTTCAAGGGTTCCATAGGGAGTCATGTGGCATCCTTCTGGGGGTGCCGCTGGTGCTACAACGTTTGACTCTTAAAGGTGCCTTGTGCAGGCTGTAGTTTTAACAATGTGCTTGTAGCTTCCACCATTAGGCCATTTTTGGCTTCCTATGGTACCCTTGGGGTACTATAAGGTACCTATGGGGTGCCATAAGAAACCCAAAATATGCCACTTGGAGCCAAATGGCAGCTTCAAGGGTTCCATAGGGAGTCATGTGGCATCCTTCTGGGGGTGCCGCTGGTGCTACAACGTTTCACTCTTAAAGGTGCCTTGTGCAGGCTGTAGTTTTAACAATGTGCTTGTAGCTTCCACCATTAGGCCATTTTTGGCTTCCTATGGTACTCTTGGGGTACTATAAGGTACCTATGGGGTGCCATAAGAAACCCAAAATATGCCACTTGGAGCCAAATGGCAGCTTCAAGGGTTCCATAGGGAGTCATGTGGCATCCTTCTGGGGGTGCCGCTGGTGCTACAACGTTTCACTCTTAAAGGTGCCTTGTGCAGGCTGTAGTTTTAACAATGTGCTTGTAGCTTCCACCATTAGGCCATTTTTGGCTTCCTATGGTACTCTTGGGGTACTATAAGGTACCTATGGGGTGCCATAAGAAACCCAAAATATGCCACTTGGAGCCAAATGGCAGCTTCAAGGGTTCCATAGGGAGTCATGTGGCATCCTTCTGGGGGTGCCGCTGGTGCTACAACGTTTCACTCTTAAAGGTGCCTTGTGCAGGCTGTAGTTTTAACAATGTGCTTGTAGCTTCCACCATTAGGCCATTTTTGGCTTCCTATGGTACCCTTGGGGTACTATAAGGTACCTATGGGGTGCCATAAGAAACCCAAAATATGCCACTTGGAACCAAATGGCAGCTTCAAGGGTGCCATAGGGAGTCATGTGGCATCCTTCTGGGGGTGCCGCTGGTGCTACAACGTTTCACTCTTAAAGGTGCCTTGTGCAGGCTGTAGTTTTAACAATGTGCTTGTAGCTTCCACCATTAGGCCATTTTTGGCTTCCTATGGTACCCTTGGGGTACTATAAGGTACCTATGGGGTGCCATAAGAAACCCAAAATATGCCACTTGGAGCCAAATGGCAGCTTCAAGGGTGCCATAGGGAGTCATGTGGCATCCTTCTGGGGGTGCCGCTGGTGCTACAACGTTTCACTCTTAAAGGTGCTTTGTGCAGGCTGTAGTTTTAACAATGTGCTTGTAGCTTGAATCGGTGGTTTTAAATAAATAGGACAAACTTAAAAACTGAAGATTTGTTAAAACTTAAAAGAATATGAAAGTAACGTGGTAGTTTTCCCAGCCTTTGGCAGAATTATTAGGGCTGGCGCCTCCCTTTAACCAATGAACTAACATAACGGTCACGTTATCGTAACTTTCCCTAAAGCCTGAATGTCGGACAGAGTCGCCAATATCGGATTGAGACAATCGTTCACGATTTATCACTGTCGTTGAATCTCACTGAATTAACCAGTGCTTCAAAAGCACGCGAATAACACAATGCTATACCAAATTAATGTTGCATTTCAGATGGGTTGGCTTGACACCAGTGGCGTACATAGCGCCCCCGCAACCCCCGCGGCGCGGGGTGGCGCAAGAGGTTTGAGGGCGCCCGAACCAGAAAAATAGCACTAAAGGTTACACGGGGAAAATATTTTTTACATTTTAGTAGGGGGTGGTGGCGCATTTGCAAATCTTGCTGGGGGGCGCACCTTAGTCTATGTACGCTACTGCTTGACACTATTTGCTTACGGCTTCTGAAGACTGTTTTTACCCAGTCCTAAGCTATGTTTGAAACAGTTCTAATTTTCATGAACAAACAATTATACACTGGCGGAAAAAAAAAATCCTAACACCAAGAAAGACTTGTGTTAGATAAACGAAATTTGGTAGGCGTGTTTATACCACTGAAAGATGACATCGATTGAAATTTCGTGTTCCACGCATAAGTGTGGCGCAGCTGGCGTCACTCAGAACATGCAAATAAGGCTTGTTTTAAAAGCGTGTTGTGAAGCTCGTGTGTATTATTTTTCCGTGAAATTTGACGAATTGCGTTCATCTTGGCCAGGAATACCTTTAAGAAGACAAAGAAGCCATTATCAACAGCTCACCGAGTTTAAACGAGGTCGTACAATTTGGCTACGAGAAGTTGGATTTTCATTTCGCGATATTGCAGAAAGACTTGGGTGGGAATGTTTCCACCATGCATGATTATTGGAAGCTATGGGCAAGGGATGGTACTACCTCAAGAAGATCGAGTTCCGAGCTGCCACGTGGCACGACTGAGAAGGAAGATCGCAGAATCTTGCGTACGGCTGCGGCGCATCGTACTGCATCTGCGGCTGACATTCGAGCTGCAGTTGGTACCGTCGTGACCCAAGGAACGGTAAGAAACTGTTTACTTCAAGGACAGCTCCGAGCCAGGCAGCCTGTAGCCGGTATTCCATTGACTGCAAACCATTGCCTTTTCCGACGGCAGTGGTGCCACGACAGAGCTCACTGAAGGTCAGAGTGGAGATCTGTTGTAATTTTTGGTGAAACCAGATTCTGAATTAGTGCCAGTGGTGGCTGTATATGGGTCAGAAGGAGGCCAGGGGACCGCCTGCATCCAAGCGGTCTACGGCCTAGACACACGGGACTCCCACCTGAAGTTATGGTCTCTGGAGCAATTTCCTACGACAGCAGGGGCATTCTTGTGGTTATCCCAAACTCACTGACTGAAAATTTGTCGTCAGTCTGTTAATTTAACCAGTAGTACAGCCCTTCATGAGTAGCATTCAAGGGGGCGTTTTCCAACCTGATAACGCCCGCCCTCACATCGCTGCTGTAACGCAATGTGCTCTACAGAGTGCTGACATGTTACCATGACCTACAAAATCACCAGGTCTGTCTCCAATTGATAACATATGGGATATCATGGGATGGCACCTCGAGCATCATCCACAGTCAGCAATGACGGTCCTAGTATTGACACAGCAAGTGCAACAAGCATGGAACTCCATACCACAAAGTGACATTCGGCACCTGTAATATGCATAATGCATGCATAATGTATAAATGCATGCACGCTTGCAAGCTTGCCTTCAAAATTCTGGAGGTTACACCCTCTATTAAATTAACATAATTTCACATTTGCACAGCATTTTCTTGAGCTTAAATCAGCCACTGATCTTGTACATTTAATCAATTAAACATGTTAACTAGACAATTGTATTACTCAAATTTCATTACTTTACGGCAATTTTTTCTTGGTGTTGGGATTTTTTTTTTTCCGCCAGTGTATTTAAAAAATACTTCCTCTCGTCATTTAATAAAGTAGTATTTTTTGTATATATAAATTATCTCAAACTCTTTTCTCCAAAAACGTATTCAATAAATATAGCTAGAAATCGATTCGTCATATGAACGTTCTATTTATATCGTTCAATGGCTTAAGCTTGTATGTTCAATCAATCATTTGTCTGAAATAAATCCAAATTCCCCTCGAATAAAATCTTTAGATATTCCCCAATATCGAAGTAAGTTGCATTCAGACGCAAAACCAATTCGGAAACTTTCACTGGCAATTTATCTCTTGAAGTGACACTGAGACAATTTATTCACTTCACTTCACGCATTCGTTCTTCATGAAAAGAAATAGTTAAAAGAAATTGCCAACTATACGCTTGGTTCCCTTTTCGGAGGAACCATGGTTTCGTTCCTATTATTTCGCCAATTCAGGATTTTTTTTAAAAATGTAGATAGATAACTGAAATGTTTTAAATAACAAAATTAAAAGCTTAAAAAAAAATCCTCCAGAATGAATTTAAAGAGACTGCGTATTATTGGGTATTTTATATGATAAAATATAACTCTCGTTTATAAAAGAACCTCTTTAGAAAGCTGAATGAAACTTAAAACTGTTCCTCTAACTATGCAGAGACATAAACTTCGTAACTAAATAGAATCTCAACAACATGCATGTTAGAAGAGATACTTTTCTAAACAAGTTATTCCTTATTGGATTTGACTCAAAAAATATTTTGTTCCCGCCGTTAGAGCTTTTAACGGGTTTGAACTTTTTGAACAGTTTAATTGGCTGTTCACTTCCCCTAACTTTTTCAGGTAAGCAGTTAATTTGACTTAAAATTTTCACATTAAAAATTTCAAGGAAATACCCGTTACAATAAACAAAGTTCGCCATCCATTATGCTTTTGTCGGATGTTTTTGCATCCATAAGCTCACATTTTTTGCATTGAAAAAGGTATTCCTTGTAACACGAAACGCGTTTCTGTAGTATTCCTGATTATATGTGCTTTCAATGTCGTATTTTTGTTTTTATTTTTAAGCACAACAGTATTTACTTCTTTCCTCCGTTGAAGCTCGCTGTAACCGGACTTCACTGTATTCACGCAGGCCCGTCATTTAAAGGGGTCAATTGCCCCCCCCCCCGACTTTGGAAAATCAAAGTATTTTCAGAAAGTGGACGTGGTTTTTGCCATTTTTTTGGTAAATTTTACTTTGTGTATACACCCCCCTGAAAAAATTCGAAGCGACGGGCCTGCATTTACGTATTAGTCACTACAAAAATCATTCTAAGAGAATTATTCTGAGGTGCACCAACCAATCGTAAACGTAATGTGCTGTGTAAATCTATGGGTAGCAAACATGGTTGATTTTAACAGTAAAAATACGTTTTCCTATTTTCGTTTTAAAATTAATTTGAATAAGACATTTAAAAAAAAAACGCGTTTTCTTCTATTTCCAGAATTTAACACCAATAAAGCTTCTACTCTGCAAATTAAATTACTTCTTAAAATTTAAAAGGTTTAATTATTTAAGTATTTACTAACTGAAGTGTACAAGAAAACGAGCCTCATGTTATTAATTATTTCAATTATTTGGATATAAAAAATAAAATTGTCTTCAAACAAGTTTTTTAACTCAGAAATGTGCAAACGAGTGTGACCTTTGGATGCACATTAGAGTGGTCACAGAGTACATGGGATTTTTTTTTTCATCTCATCTTTTGCGGCACCCCCTAAAATGTACCAATAGGCTTGAAAATGAGATTTGCAAAGGTTTAGCTCAATCAGATAATATTAACCCGTACCTCAAATAGGATTAAGTTATGAAAAACGGCAATTTTTATTAAAAATTCATAGTTTTCTCTCAATAAAATCTAAATCATTCGTCCTGAAATCCCGGTTGCTATCTCGATTATTAAGGAGTTTTATTCTCTTAAGGTATAACCGCATTCAAAGTTCTGACGAAAAAGATTGAGCATTTTTCACACTATTTCTAGTCTGGCAGCAACGTATATGGGTCATTTTCAAAATTTGCTTACATTTGCTGTCCGGAGGTTAAAAATACGATTTTGAAGCATAACTTATATTTTAAATTCAATGCGAACAATTATTTTCTGCAAGCAATACCCCAAAAAAATTCTATCACTCAAAAAATTATTGAAATTTATCTATTTATTTTTATATAAATCTTTAAAAATGAAAATCAAGGCAAAAACGCTTGTCCATTTCCAATTTTCGCAAGTTCAACAATTTTTTTACATACTTAATTGTATAAAAAAGTATATACAACAAATTATTTCTATATATTAACTATTAGTATATTATATTCATAATAAATATTGACAATAGTAATTTTTTTCCATTAAGAAATGTATGAATATATTTTGTCCGGCAGTTCTTGTCAAGTCCGTTACCCTAAGATTATTTTAGCTAATAAAAATATTTTTGAAAAAAAAAATTGAACCGACTTCGGAACTTCACTCGGCAAGTGCTCTAAAAAGTAAAAAATAATTTTATTCTTTGAACACCATCGACACTACATTTAAACATAAGTTTTGAAGTCGGCGCAAAAACACTATATAGAATCATACGAAACTATAATTTAACTATATATACAAATTGCAATGAATCCAGGTTCTTTAATTGCATTCGCATACACTACATTGACAATCACATATTTATGTAATGGTACAAATATTCAACTCTTAATTTTCAATGGTTTCTCTGGAAAATGTTGGCAAAATGTAGTTAAACATCATTTCACCTATAGTTTTTGCACCGACTTCAAAACTTATGTTTAAATGTAGTGTCGATGGTGTTCAAAGAATAAAATTATTTTTTACTTTTTAGAGCACTTGCCGAGTGAAGTTCCGAAGTCGGTTCAATTTTTTTTTTCAAAAATATTTTTATTTCATTCTTTTTAGTGCAAATGTACATATGAAATAAGGTAATGTTTCCATTACAAAACTTCACCTAATTTGCTTAAATAAATGCTTCATAAAATAAACTATGTAAGGAAAAAAAAGAGAGAAAGTATCAACGCGTCTAAAATTTTAAACGATTGACACTAAAAATAATCCTTGTTATTCTCTAGTATTTATTTGTGTACTAACTTTAATCAAAGGCTAAATATTAACGGCTTTTCAACTAATTTATATTTCAAAACAACACTAGATTCTCGCGGTTCATAAAATTTTACGACGTATTACGTACGTGGCCCGCTAATGAGTTTCATGTTTGCTTCAGTTAAGCCTTCATTCAAAATTTTCATTATCATTATAATAACTGTCTCATATCAATCACGTTTTGTAACAATGAATTTCATATTTAATCATTTTGGACAAATCGCTTTAAATTTGAGCAAAAATTTGGAGATTTTCCTCACTTTCTTCAAAATTCCTTTATCAAACCTTATGTAAATTAAGACTAATAAACCTGAAATATTAGGAATCAATTAGTACCTGGTACGACTTTCAGTTCGTTGGAGTTCAATAGAAAAAAGCAGGACATAGAAAGATACTCGGTTTAAAATTTTCAAAAAGACCATAGAAATGAATTTCATTATGCAATCCAGAGAAGCCTAGCGTTCAAAATGGTCATTATTACGATTACTGTGATCCCAATTTCTTTTTCGAAAGATTTCTGTAGGTTCCCGTTATCGAACCCGGACCACGAGAGAATGGGACCAATCGGAAAGAAAGACCTTTCTAACAAAAAAAGAATTTTTGAAATCGGTCCAGGCATCTTCGAGTAATCTTATAACATACAAAAAAAAAAAAAAAAAAATTTCTTCGACGAATTGTATAACCTCCTCCTTTGTTGAAGTCGGTTAAAAAAGGTATTTATTGCAGTCAAAAGATGGTAACACGTATTCAGTTAACTTAACAAACTAGTGACGTAACTATTTCGTACCATTTTGTTTTCCTGAGTCGAGAAATATTGCTGTGGCGTTTCGCACAAGATTTCTTCCATGTATTTTTATTCTTTGTCAAGTCTGTTACCAAAGATTTTAGTATTAATTTTTACATGTTCTCAACTTTTATCCCGAAATATTGTTTATTATAGAACTCTAAGAAAATGCATATTGTTGTTCAACTTTTAAATTCGACAACCTAGCCATAATTTGACATTTTTGATTGAAAAGTCAAGTCCGTTGCTGGTCAAATCCGTTACCAAATAACAAGTTCGTTACCTTCAATACTTTAATGATCACAAACATCGTTTTAAGCTTCAGGGACGCAAATAATTTCAAATGAAGTTGGTTCTAGGAGCTATGATGTAGTTTAAAAGTGAGATTTCATATTGATTTTGTATGGTAACGGACCACAATTTTCCTTGCAACTTAAAGTTTTACAACAGTATTTGAACACTTAATCAAGCATCAGAGTGTACAACCAATTACTTTTTCACACACCTAAAATATGTGACAGAACATCCGTTAGTAATTCTAAAAGAAAATAGCAAGTTAAAAAAAAAATACTTAAAAATTCTGAAATGTAAGCATATGTTGAAAATGACCCATATCCTCAAAGCTGCATGAAAAAAGTAAATCAACAAAATATAAAATATATTACTTCTTTTAGTAAATTTGTTTAAATCTACGTATAATGTTAACTTTTCAGAGCAAAAACAGCAATATTGTCAGGAATATACAATATAGCTATGCCTTTGAAGCACATAGATTAAATAAATAACTGCGAGTAAAGCTTATGAAATAAGCTGTATGATTGCACAGTCATCCTAAAAAAGATTTTTAAATTTTTCGAATGAGTTTTCTTCCAAAGTTCACCATTTATTTCGCTAAAAAAAAGTGGATTATTGCAACTTTAAAACACATTCTTGTCGCGCTTTGCATTATTTGTGCTTAAATTACGTCTTTCTTATGGTTGCATAAAATTATTGATTCCTTTCTCAAATTGTTGTTGCGTCTTTTACAAAGCGTGAAATACGCTACAACAATTATTCACGGAATTAAGTGTTACTTTGAAAATTTGCAGAATAGCATTACTGTCTGACTGCTTTAGAACTGACATTTTCAAAGAAACCCTTGAGCCAATCTTGATTTAAATCTCGAAGAATAAGATTTACATGAAATAAAAAGGCAAACTTTATTGATTTGCTGTTTTACGAAGAATAACAAAATAAAACATACAATAGTAAGCCAAAAGAAATATATTTTCACAAATGAGATGCTATCACATCACTATCTCAAGAGAAATAAGAAGCAAAAAAAAAAAAAAAGAAAGCTTAGTAGGATAAATAAAATAGAAAATCCTCTTCAGACATTTTTTTTTTTTTTTTGAGGACAACATTTTTGTTTCCTCATTTGCTTGTTTTGCGTACTCAGAGCGGTCGATTTTTGGCAAACTTGCGTAGTTACAATTTCTTCTTTTGTAAAAAGATTCATTTTTGTGTTGATGTGTTCTTTTAAGAAGGGAGATCTCGCTCGTGCAACAAACAACTTTTTTTTTCCCCTCTTTTTGCCATTTGAACAATTGCAGCTTTGTATTTATTACTGCGTCAATAAAAGTTAAGGAAACTTTTGCAATGAAATGCTCTCCAAGCAATACACTCTCAATTTAAAAGAGGGAATTCAAAGAAGTGTCTTAAATCTTTCATCTGTCTAACTTCAGCATAAGACGCGGAATCGTACTTAAAGTTATTTGTTTCTTTTGTCTACACTGTTGCAATTTTCATTCGGATTTGCATTTATTTTATTGCCCGATTTATTTCTTTTCCTCTACACCCACTGAGAGGATTTGGGATGGGTTTTAACAATAGCACGTTACACAAAGCATGCTTACGCAGGGAATTTTTAAGATAACATTATCCCATCGAAACATAAAATATACAAAAATGCAAGTCTCACCTCCCCAGTAAAAAGTATAAAATCTTATGTAAAACCAAATCAGTTGTTTTAGGGCCGAATTCAAGAGAAACACCATTGCAATCGCTTCGATGCGATCGCAACGGCAATCGCTACTGGAAGTCGAATTGCGATAGAATAGCATCTCGTAGCGATTGTAATGTTTCACTTGAATCCAAATTTGGGATGTTGCGATTGCATTGGTGAGTTGCGATCGTCCGTGTTTCACTTGAATCCCGGCCTTATCTAGTAATTTGGGAAACACCTATTGGACAGCTCTTTCATTAAGTTTCCTATTAAATGACTTTGCAGCATTTATTGTGACCGTATCACTATTAATGCTGTTCAGAAGAAACTGTTTTTGTCATAAGTTACCCGCTGGTGGGCGCTCGGAACACATTTCGATTCTGAACTTCGACGAACTGTGAAAGTAACTGTATTTGTATATAAGAACCAAGTTTTGTCATGTAAATAAGTTTCGAATGTAGTTACATATAAATATATCCTTTTAGTGCGTTACTTTTGCCACAGAATTAAGAAGCTTTTTGCAGCATGCATTTAGCAAGCCCTCGCCGGAAAGAAAAAAAGGGCAGAATAAGGTTGGAATGTATTGACTTATCATCACATTATCGAAATTTTGAAGTAGTTTTTTAATAAGAGGTCTTTATTTGTATACTGAATATATTAACATTGCAATCGCAAGCTAACACAATAGCATTTAATTATAATAGCAACCTGAGCGCTTTATTTGTACTTGCATTGATAGAGGCATAAGTTAGGCCTGCTAACACTATGTTAGTAGGGGAGAGTGGTAATGAATGGGCCACTTTTTGGTTTTGAATTTTTGTAATTTTTTCTAACACTTTGTTTTAACTCTAAATTGCTGTTTTAGTTACTTTACTTATCTGGCTATCTAAAAAAGTCATAAAAGTTGGATTAGCACCTGTCTATAATGAATTATAAAGGAAAATAAAAATTTTGAAATTTGGCCCATTCAACCCCACCTATGGGGTTGAATGGGCCATCGAAGGTAATGAATGGGCCACTAAATGAATTCAATGAAAACATGTGGATTTAATCTTTTATTTGCTGAATATGACGAAATAAATGTGGCACTTGACATGATGATACAAAATCATACTGATTTAAAAAATTTTTAACATCAAAACTGATGCAATTAAAATAAAACTGATGCATACCAATTGTAGCAGAAAAATGACTAAATATTGAGATTGTAAGAAATAAATAACATCAAATATATTTAAAAAAATAACAGATAATACACACTATGATTTAACAAAATTTATATGTTTCAAAACTAATATTAAAAATAACTTTCAAAAACTTCATCTTCATTTTCAAACTTGTCAAAATTGACATTTTTTAAAAAAATTTACTTGACATCGGGAATCAGAAATATCTAACTTAAGTTACCAAAAAAGAAAATGAAATTGTACTGTGAGGAATATAATATGAAGGAGAGAGGGTGGCTTTTTTAAGCCATGCACTGCGATTAGAGGTCTATTGTACTATAGGAATATAATATAGATCTGCAAATTATATTTAGAAGTTACTACAAACCTATTTTGACGACAGTAATCTTTATCTATAACAGTCAGTTGTGTTTCATATTAATGCGAAAATCCAAAAAAAAAAAAGAAAAAGGAAGAAAAACAATATTCAGGTGGCCCATTCATTACCATGACATAGTAGCCCATTCAGCCCCACCAATACTTTTTGAATACATTTAGGTGTTTTGAGTATATTGAATTTAGATAACATCAAAATACATCTTAAGATTAGTTTATAGATATGGAAAGACTAGCTTATACATATGTATGCAGTGAAATACTTGGTACATTTTAGCTAGGAAATGTTTTACTAAAAAGGGAAAAACTTACTTTTCAGTCAGATTCTTGACCATGCCCCTTTAATTTGAAAATGGTTCAGAGCAAACGAATGAAAATTGGATGAGTTTAGTAGAACACATAGCTACATCTATTGGTGGTATCAAAAAAAAATTCATGCAAATACTTTTTCATATTTTGTTAGTGGCCCATTCATCACAATGGCCCATTCATTACCACTTTCCCCTACTCTAAATAGCAGGTACTGATTCACTTATCCTGTAATTATCCATTTCTCTTTTTAAAAAAATCTTGCCAAGCCGACTTCATTGGCGACAATAGTAAAATAGATGAGAGTAAAAAAATATTAATTAAAAAAATTCGAATTAACATGTTACCAGTACATATATTTCGTTTGACGTCGGTTGTAAAATCTACCAAGCCTTTATCTCAGCAAACATATATTTTGTTTTTGCGCTATCATATTTTTCTACCTCAAAAGTTTTAACTTTAGTTTTTTGACTTAAATTAACAGTAGAAATGAAAATTAATTGTAATTCAATAGTACTTAAAATTACGTTAACAAGCGCAGAATATAATGCGCTTATTGTAACTCTAAAGTGCACATCTTTAGATTTTCCTACAAAATCTAACTTTTCTACTCGTGTTACAAAACCTAAAACAAAGGTTTTTTTTTTGAGTTTTACTGCTTTTTCTCCAGAAATATTTTTGTTAACTAGGTCTTACATCAGTAAATCAAATTTATCTCAGATTAGGGCGCCTTAAAGTTTTAAAGGTATAAATCGATAGCAGTTTAGAATCGCTGATCTAAAAAATGGTTTATAGTTTAATAACGAATTTTTGTGCTACCAAGATTTGGCATCAAAGTAGAATTTATCCTTTGCGCGAAAAATTCCACGTAGTTCACTATAAAAAAGATAAAAAGAATCATTTTCGATGGAGAAACTAATAGTTTCATTAACTGCCTTAAAAAGTTGATTCTAAAGATTCAACTGAAACATTGAATGCTTAAAGGTATATTTTCTTTTATATTCAGGCTGCTTATTCGCCAAATAGATCACATTTCTCTTTCGCAGTGACGTCATAACAAGAAATAAATATCAGCTTCCTTCTGCTTAAAAAAAATAAATAATTGAAAATCTACAAACCCCGAAGGAATATTTTAAAAAAGCATTACTAGTTTGAACAAGAAATCCGTCCCTCTTTCAAAAATCGATAGGGCGTGATCAAATTGTAGAATTTAGGAAGAGTCATCATTGAGAATTCTGGTAGTGATTCGAAATCATGCCGCATTTTCCGTTCCATTTGTGTGGTGAGCGAATCAAAAACCTAAGTACCGCATCAAGTACCAAAATCGTTTTTGTTTTCTCGATGACTCGACATTTCCTAAAAGCATTTAGCCACAAAATATTTTTTTCGCTTCCTCAAACTTTTTCTTAAAAACACAATTGAGTTATATTTTCCCAGCACCATTTGTCCACGGAATCAGGAAAGACCAAGTTGGGCAACAATTTAAAATCATATTCCGAGTGATCTTGCTTTCTCTTTATGTTCGAACGTTATGTTACGAGGGAAAAGATAGTTTGCTTTTCTGAATGTGGTTATATTTTAAATCTCAGCTGCTACGATACTTAATCTAGTTATTTGGGGTTAGCCAAATTATGCTATTCCATTAGTTACGTAAAGTCCCAATTTTTTACATGGGGATTTTTGCTCTGATGACATTATTTCTTCACTATAAAAAATATACCGTTGCTTTTGCAGTATAGTACTGGCAGCCGACGTTTCAACTTAAAACTGTAAAATGCACAGTATTAAACTGTATAAGCTAGCATTTTTATAGTTTCTTGCTGTTAAGTTAGATATTTTGCAGTATATTGCCGTGGGCCGTGGTAGCCCGATCGGTAAGGCGTCGGACTCGTGTTCGGAGGGACCCGGGTTCGATCCCAGCCGATCAAAGATCCACCGTCTTGATTAATGGTGGCTGGGGGGCGTTAAAAATGTCGTGGTCACAAAGTCCTCCAAGTGAAACGATACCTCTGGGGGTGCTGGGCCAAGGGGTTTGCTCGACCCTTGGTCTGGTTCAAAAAGAACAGAGCGCTCTTCAGGGTCCTATCCCGGTTAAACCACGAGTTGTGGTAGGTACGGGGGACCCTGGAGTGTGTGAAATGTGAAAGTATATTGCCGTAAAATTCAGCTGTATTATACTGTTATAACAACAGTATATTACTGGCAGCAGAGGTTCCAGCTTAAAACTATAAAATGCACGGTAATGAACTGTAAAATTAGCAATTTTACAGTTAATAACTGTAAAATTATAAATTTCAGTATGTTTAGTACTGTAAAATGAGCAATTTTACAGTTTATTACTGTAAAATTAACAATTTTTGCAGTTTATTACTATTAAATTAGCTGTATTATACTGTAAAAACAACATTCATTTTTTACAGTGATAGCCGAACGTTATCGTGTCGAAGAGCTGAGATCAGGATAAGCTTAGAAATCAAACAGCGAATAAAATTTAAATTCCTAGTGAAACTTTCACGAATTGTACCTCCATGTTTTAAATTGTTAATAAAGTGTGTCACGTAGTTAAATTTTCAAAAGGCTTTAAACAGTTTTTTAGAAATTGTTGAAGATGATGGTGAATGTTCCGGTCAAGACTGTGCCCGCAAAAACAGATCACAACGCTGAAAAAAAATCAAATCGTGAGCGAAGACAGATGTTTGGGAGTTGAGACGTGGTCAGATATTACGAACACTGAAAGGGAGATGGTGCGAAAACATTTGATACAAGACTTGCATAGGACAAAATTTGCACACAACTGGTACCAAAAATCCCAATATCCTGAGGGCTCAATGCGCAATCGGTGAAACAATTTTTGGCATACAAACGCATTAGTGTGCTTGTTCATCTACTGTACTCACCAGCACCAGATCTCACATCATGCGACTTCTATTTGTTCCCAAAAATGAATAGTGCATTACGGTTAGCACATTTTCAGTCTGTAGTAGAGGTGAAGGCAGAATAGGCAGACTTCATTGTGAAGGATACACCAAATGACCTCTAATTCTACTTTGAGCAGAAGAACTCTGTCATGCCATCATGTATTATGTCATGCCGTCTCGGTTACTCTAAATTAGTCGTATCAAGTTTAGAAATTTTGCATCGTCTCCATGGAAACCGTACGAAAGAAAATAGCTCCACTCTTTTTTTATGCACTGTTGTTGAGGTCAACAACAGTGTATAAAATTATTTTTTCATTTATTTTCCTTTATATTATGTTTATCGAATTAAGCTTATGCTTTTATTTAGCTCCTCATGCCTCAGTTATTTCTCAACGTTTTCTAACAAATCTAGTCATACATTAGAGCAAGAATCTGAGAGAGTGTCACGCCTGTGATTTATGACGTCTCAGCTTTTTTTTAAACAATTACCAAATGTTTATTATCTACTTGAAAGACCAAATCCAGAATGTTTTGCTCTAAAGTTAAGTTGTTTAGTTTTTATGGATCCCTAAAAGTGAAGGTGCGGCATCGAAAATTAAGCGGATTTTCAAGACATGGAAGTTGCTGTGAGAAACAAAATGTATTTTTTCCTGTGCATTTTTTGTAAAAAAATGTTCACATTTTGCTTCAAAGGACTCAACTGTTCTGTTAAGACAATGAATAGAGTATGACACTGGCAAAAAAAATATTTCAATATGTTGTTGGCAGAGGAAGTTATAACCGTTTGAATATAGGTAAAATATGACATTTTTCATATTTCGGCCTGATGTAACTAAAAACACATTGAACTTTCCTCGGTTGTTTATACATTATTTTAAAGTGCTTACACTGGCCTTTCAAACGACACTACTTTTGCCGCGGCAACAGAAATGTACAAGCTGTTTTTGGACCCCAAAAACGGCAAAAAACGTCGAAAATGCCCTGTTTTAAGGGCCTTCACTGACCTTACGACAACAACTTACCACAAATTTAACATTCATTTTGTAAAGTTTCGACCTTCTATATTCCATATACAAAAAGAAAATTGGAGTTCAACAGTTCCTGTTAAGAGTTTTGGCTCACAGCAACTTCCATGTCTTGAAAACCGCTTAATTTTTGATGCCGCACCTTCACCTTTAGGGGTCCATAAAAACTAAACAACTCAGCTTTAGAGCAAAACATTCTGGATTTGGTCTTTCAATAATATAATAAACATTTGGTAATTTTTGGAAGAAAATCTGAGAGGTCATGAATCACCTCATAATGCTAGGCATAGGCTCAGATTCTTGCTCTTAATACAGCAAAAATTTCTAAGAAAATGTTGTGCGTTTTTAACCCATTAGTGCCTAGCGTCCCTTTTTAGGGACGGTCCAAAAAAGGGTCTGAATTTCCCCAAAATGAACATTTCAATCAAATAATCGTGTTTAATGAGTACCTTAGTATTGTTTCAATTCGTTATTAACAGATTGCAGCACATAACGATTGCAAAGTGTGTTCTGTAGCAGTTTTAATATGACCTTTATCAAAAATGACATCTTTCACAATCTCAAGAAAAAAAGCTAAGTTTTCAAAGTGATTCCCAGCTTCCCAATTTATGCTAATTGCTGATTTTATTTCTTCTTATAAAATGTCTATTTAAATATTATATCGTAGGCAGAAAAAAAATTTAGTAAAAAAAGTATATGCCCTCTGGGGTCTATCGTCACTTTTAAGGGACGATTTTTCTTTCCTTAATAAAAAAAATATTTTTTACATGATATTTTTTTTATTATTCTTCCTGTCCATTAAACACTGTTTGTAACCAGTATACAAAATATCTTAGCAAAAAAAATGTCAGGCATTAATGGGTTAACGTTGACTTTTCAATTGAATAATAATTGTCTACGCACAAAGCAACTTTAACCGCTTGCATTTAATCATTGTTGCAAAAGCTAAGTGAGAGTAAAAGTCCATAGCGCCGCAACTATGAAAACCATCATTGGAAAAGTACGGAGAGTGAGAAATTAATTTTACTTTTAGCAGCCAGCTCTCCTTACGCAAAGTATAACAGGGAAGGGAAGTAAGTTGAAAAGAACTGAAATGTATTTATATATTTTCAATGAGGTTACCTTTTAAAATCGGTTCCGTTGAATAATTTTCACATCTTGTACATACATATTTGAGAAATTGCACACAGCATTATATGGATAACTTGTAAAAATATTTTTAATTTTCTCGAAGGCGTATTAATTTCATTGAAAGTTGAGACCGTTTAATGTCAAAATTATGGAGCTTCAATTTAAAAGCTTGTGGAGGGAGAAATTTCCTTATAATCGCTGAGAAACAGCACTGTAAAAAATGATTGTTGTTTTGAGAGTATAATACAGCTAATTTTACAGTAATAAACAGAAAAATTTGCAAATTTTACAGTACTAAACTGTAAAATTTCTAGTTTTACAGTACTAAACTGTAAAATTTCTAGTTTTACAGTACTAAACTAAAATTTCTAATTTTACAGTAAAAAACTGCAAAATTGCTCATTTTACCGTGTATTACCGTGCACTTTACAGTTTTGAACTGGAACCTTCTGCTGCCAGTATTATACTGTCTTTCTTACAGAATAATACAGCTAAATTTTACGGAAATAAAATGTAAAATTTCTAACTTTACAGTAAGAAACTGTAAAAGTGCTAGTTTTATAGTTTAGTACTGTGCATTTTACCGTTTTAAGTTGGAACCTCGGCTGCCAGTATTATATACTGTGAAAAAAACAGTTCATTTTGTGCAGTGTATGGATAACTTATAAAAATGTTTTAATTTTCTCGAAGACATATTCATTTCATTAAAAATTGAGACCCTTTAATGTCGAAATTATGGAGCTTCAATTTAAAAGCTTGTGGAGGGAAAAACTTCCTTATAATCTTTGAGTTACGAAACAACTTCTTTAAAAAACAACATGATTTAAAAAAAGGATCTCACAGAACGAAATCATTTGTAACGTCAAAACGTAAGCAAGAATTTAATTTAGGACGATAGATCTAGCCACAACTGCGATTCCATCTGTTTCGCTTAAGCAGAAACTAAAAACACACTTGAAGCGGTAAAAGTAGACACATCTCAAAAATGCAAAATATGTGGCACAGTTCTTAAGAAGAAAATATCAGAAAGAATATTAAAAATGAAATATTTCAGCTATTCTACTTGCGCAAAAAGTTTCCAAAGTTGTTTATTATTTTCTTTACCGAAATGCAAGGCTTTGGCTTAAGAGTGGCCTAAAGTAAGCTCGCACTCGGTGCTTTAAAGTGTTCTTTTAATGCTTTAAAATTACTCTTTCGCCCCTACAAAGCGGCAAAATGAGTAAAAAGTTCTCCCTGGAACGGTATTAAACCTATAATAGTTTGAAGTTTATTGAGTTAGAAAAATTGAACTTTTTTTGCAAGATGAAAATTTCCCTTCGCTTAGACCCTGGCTTGCAACGTTTGAAAGAAAATTATTTTTTAAGCAAAAGTCTAATGCTTTTTAACTCCGGGAAGTGTTCCTATTATTAATAATTTTGCGTTTTTCTTCGAAGCTGAAGTGGATGCTTTATGTTCTCAAGAGCTATTCATCGAATTTGACGGAAAATAATTTGAAGAAAGTTTCAGTTACATTCTTCTTTTAGTAAATTCAGTTACGTTTCCTACATTTTCTTTTCGCCTCGCTCATTTTTTTCCCCTCTTCTCGTTCTCTTTTTTTTATAAAAAAAAAACTCAATGCAGTAGTTCTAATGAATAAAAGAAAATCATTCAGGCACGTGCTTGATTATTAAAACTTTTTTCTTCAACGCCATGCGGGTCTATTTTATTCCTGCATCAGTAAATAAAGTTTTTAGGAGTTAAAGAAAAAAAATCAAAATTTTCATTGTAAATACTTTTAGTATTAAAAAAGGATATTCGGTAAGAACTGCTATGTAGGTATGGTATTTTATTTCTTAAGGCTACTTTTAGCTCAAAAATTGTTTTCATTAATGGTTATTATTGCACTGATTCAAAAAAGAAAATAAAAGTAAAATACAGTGAACTCTCACTTATACACCGCCTCATTTATGCGTCTTTTTCACTTATACGACGATTTTAAATGGTCCCAGCACATTCCATAGCAAAGTAATGATAGTATCATTCGTTTATGCGTCGCTCTAAAGATAAATATTTCACTTATACGCGGAATTTTCCGGAAAATGTAAAAAACTTAATTTATTTTCTTTAAAAAATAAGCATTTTCTTCACTTGCCCCTTTAATCTTTCGCCTTTATTGCTCACGGAAGTCATTTTTTTCTGCATTAACTAGAGTTCGGAGAGGGACAACTAACAATTATGGATCGTTTTAAAGGGAACGGTTTGTAATTAGGTATTCTACATTTTTTGTTTTCTCTTTATCATTGTAGTTGCGTTACAGTAATTTCCAAACCGTAGTAATATGTCCGTTTTCTATTGAAACATTCTTATTCATTCTCTCAATAGAACTTATAATACGGTTCAAACCTTTAAATAGGCTTGTTCACTTATGTGTCTCTCTCACTTATGCGCTTTTTTCTGTTGGTCCCTTGGGCCGGCGCATAAGTGAGAGTTCACCAGTGAATCTCACTTATACACCGCCTCATTTATGCGTCTTTTTCATTTATACGATGATTTTCAATGGTCCCCAACACATTCCATAGCAAAATAAAGATAATTTCATTCACTTGAGCGTCGCTCTAAACATGAAAATTTCACTTATACGCCAAATTTTCTGTAAAATGTAAAATAATTAATTTATTTTCTTTAAAAAATAAGCATGTTTCTTCACTTTCATTTTAATCTTCCTCCTTTATTGCTCACATAAGGCATTTTTTCCGCATGAACTACAGTTTAGAGAGGGACAGTTATCTATTATAAATCGTTTTAAAGTAAACAGTTTGTCATTAGGTGTGCTACAATTTTTGTTTTATACTTATCGTTGTTTTTACGTTACAATAATTGCCAAACTGTAGTAATATATCCCTTTTCTTTAGAAACATTTTTATTCATGCTCTTCTTAGAGCTTAAGTTGCGTTTTAGACCTTTAAATAGGCTGGTTCGCTTATGCGTCTCTCTCACTTATGCGACTTTTTCTGTTGGCTCTTTCCAGGCGCGTAAGTGAGAGTTCACTGTATCCCTTTAGCAGATTTTAAACTTCAGAGACCAAACATCGATATGCTTAGATTGATCTATGAAAGGCCGTTATTAAAACTAGAAAAATAAATTCTACAAAAGTCAAACGTTTATGGTTTTTGATTACTCATTATTGGATTTAAATAAATATTTATTTACACATGCTGATAAAAATTTTCATTGACTAATAAACATTAAATAAGCTCGTTAAATCTTCTTTAGAACGGATGGTAAGAACAATGTCGGGAAAATATAAAAAAGCCTCTATAATAAAATTGACAGAAAATGGAAAGCACATACTCGTACACTACTTGCAAAAGCGAAATACATCCGTGAAAACAGTTGAAAGCTTTCACTGATGATGTGATTGGAATATCGTCCTGTTCATGGTGTCTTTCAGAAACTGCTCCATCGGTATCACAAACATTACTCATTTCTCAATGCAATGGCGGAGTGTATGACACATATTGAAATTTCTAACATGAGAGTTTATATCCTTATAAGGGCTTTTATGATCAAACCATTGGGCTCGAGAAGGTAAATTCTGGTTGCGCTAGTGCTTGGTGCGAAGTTGAATATAACTAACTTATTTATTTATTTTGGAACGCCTTGATTATAGCCACTTCAAACACAAAATAAAACTATGTGTTAAGTTTTGTATAACTTATGAATAAAAACAGAAATGTTTCCGTCTAGTTTCCGAAACCATTCTAAATATTTCTGAAATTTCAAGGAAGCACTTAGAGGGCGGAGGGGGGAGGGGAGAATTTGCACTTGCGTATCGGAAAATATGTCTAAAATATAATTTCTCCTTTTCACTTCAGGTGAAAAATTTACTTATCGCTCTGGAAATGAAAATGTTTTTATTATGTTTTTATTATTTATATCTACATATTCTTTTCCTTCATATTCTGGACCTCAAAATAAATTTGCCCTACAATAACCTGCTAACAACATTATTGATCTTGGCCGAAAGCAGGCAATTCAAAAGTAGCAAGTTTTGAAAATTGTTTTATTTTATCTATGCAGACTTTAGATTCAATTTCTCACTATTTGCATAAAAATAGGTTAAAACTTGTTTCAAGTTTTTCGATTTTCTTCAGAAATGAAATAAAACTTCCAGTTTCATTTTCGGGATATTTTAATTTCATTTTGGGTAGACTTTCAGGTTTCATTTTATTTTTCATGCACACATATTCCCATATTTCATAAGTCTTTATCTTGTTTCCTTTTAAAGTCAATATCTTATAGCAAATTCAAACTGAATGGTACTTGCCTGCCTAAACTTTTTAAAATCTTTTATCAATTATGAATAAAAACACTACAATGATTTTCTAATACCGCTATAAGCTTCTTAAGGGGTCTGATACCTTTGTAGCTGTCATTTTTTTTTTTTTTTTTGAAGAGGAAAATAATGGGAACATTTTAAAATAAATTTTTTAAATATATTCCCTGCAGAACGAAAGTTATAGGGAAATTAGTGAATTATGTAAGTCACGTTTGTTTACCTGTTTGACAAATGTTTGACACTGGCTTTTAAAGTTTATTTTCTTAACCCATTAATGACTGACATTTTTTTTCCAAAGATATTTTGTATACTGGTTACAAACAGTGTTTAATGGACAGGAAAAATAATTTTATAAAATCATGGAAAAAATAATTGTTTTACTAAGGAAAGAAAAATCGTCCCTTAAAAGTTACGATAGACCCCAGAGGGTTCATACTTTTTTTACTAAGATTTTTTTTCTGCCTACGAAAAGGCATTTTATAAGAAGAAATAAAATCAGCAAACTTTGAAAACTTAGCTTTTTTGCTTGAGATTGTGAACGATGTCATTTTTGATAAAGATCTCAAAATTAAACTGCTACAGAACACATTTTGCAATGGTTATGTGCTGCAATCTGTCAATAATGAATTGAAACAATACCGAGGTACTCATTGAACATTATTATTTGGTTGAAATGTTCATGTTTGGGAAATTCAGACCCTTTTGTGGACTGTCCCTAAAAAGGGATGCTATGCATTATTGGGTTAAAGCTACGGCTTTACTCGTTGCGCGCAGCATTTCTCGGAAACGGTTAATCTAATATCTACGAAATTCTATACAAGTGCTCAATGCAACGAACCAATTTTTAACTAATATTTTTTTAATTAAAACCTTTCAAATTGTAGCTAAAACGTGCTTAAAAATGTATTAAAGTTTAAATTTTGAGTGTGAGGAATACGAGTATATAATGAATATAATTCATCGGCACTTTAAACATACATTATTTTTCTATTCTAAGAAAAAAAAATAGGTTGATATCTAACGCTGCGCGCAGTAGGTTTCAGACTATGTGTAGAAGTTAATATTCGCTAACAGCGGTGTGCATAACGTACACCCTGGTGATGAAACACTTTATGACTTTACAACTGTTGACTTCAGGAGACATAGTTCAAAGATACTTTTTGTACAAAAACAGATAATAACAAAACTACCACCTTCGTAGCTAACATAGAAACAACCGATACAGTTACCTTGATTTTTTATCATGACAATTCACATATTCATGTCTTCAGTTCAGTTTATTTATAAACAGTGGCATCTGACACTTTAAATAAAAATTATCTGAATATGCAAATAAATACTTTTAACTAAATGTTCGTTCTAAAAATGCAAAATATTCTAACACTATAGGCTAACAACAAATATCAATTTATCAAAATATTGGTTTAAGAACTTCAAACATACCCATGAATTATTTTTAGTATTAAAAAAACCAATGGAGTAGGCTTAATATTTAAAATAAAACTAATAGATCTCGAAATAAACCACTTTTTCGACCGATTTTCATTACCAGAAAGGTACCAGACCCTTTAAAGATACTGTTGCATCATTCTCTTCCAAAAACTTAAACTAAAAAAGCTTTGAATTAAAAAGCTTACTTTAAGCTTTAAGGAAAATAAAACTCGAAAATAAAGTAATTCCAACTTTTCCTAATTGTTAGTGCAGAATTCAAAGTGCATTTCTACAAACACCACTAAAACTTGTTTCTGCAGATACTGCTCTTTACCTTTCCGCTGCAGTACCGGATAAGCCCAGTTTCTAAATCTTAAGCATTTTGCATGAAACTTATTAGACGTGAAGTAATAATTACTTTTTACTCCATGGATGAAGGTGGTACGTCCATCAGTATCATGTCCCCTTAGTCACAGAAATGGTTAGTAACTAAGAATATGACCCTGTTTTACTCGTTGAGAAAAACCCGTTAAAAATAACACATTTTTTTTTCTTTGAAAGCTTTTTCTAGAAATTAAAAAAAATGGTCACCTATCACCTTTACCCACAAAACACGTGTCTGTAATTATTTGCAAACTTATGCCCTAGTAAGTTGTTTTTATTACACACACACACACACACACACACACACACACACACATATATATATATATATATATATATATATATATATATATGCATACATATATATAAGTTTAAAATAGTATTTTGTACTTGTCTTATGTGTCAGCTTGTTTATGCTATGAGACTTTTAAAAGAATGACAAAATCAAAGTAATAAAACGTTGCACTTACGCTTGTCAGTGTGATAATTTAAGTGATAATGTTGATAGGCATATTTATTGTGAGACATAACATATTATATTGTTTAGCGAGGATTTAGAATTTCGCTTTTATTACGCGCTTTGACTTTTAAAAATGAGTCTACTCCGCTTATTTTCATCACATAAAACGTTCTTTTCAACTTACTTATACAACTTATCGCAATGCAAATGGACATAGAGAAAGAATTGAGAATAGGTGCAGCATTAAATATAAAACACTACTAACGTGCACAAAGGTGCGAACTAGCTTTCGTCGAATTATAAATGCAAGTCATTTCTGAGTTTTAAAATAATGCATTCGCGTAAAAAGTAAAACCCTAGCGTGTTAGAATTCACATTTCCATTTCATTAGCATCTGAAAGTGTTAAAACGCTTCAAATATTCCAGCGTGACTGAAGTATTTCCACCATACAGAACGTGATATGACTTTGAGTTATTATTCGCTCGAAAAAGTAAATAATTAGTTCATACAAAATGTTCTGTGGAGGAAAAAGGAGCTGACTAGTACTTAAACAAAATCGTTTTTGGAGAAATATATTTACAGTTCAGTGGAGTATGCATGTCAATGAAAAAAATACTAATTCAATATCTGTTTAAAGAATAATTCATGAATAAATAAATTGATAATTATTTAAATATGCATTATAATTTCCTTTTTCTAGTCAGCATACATAAGCTTCAGAATACAAAGCATGATGAACAAAGCAGTGTCAGATCAGAAGGATGTCTAGAATTTTAAATTTTATGATTTTGAAACTTATAAACTGGGCAAAAAAACTAAATTTTTAAGAAATTTACCATATTTTTTACAGGAAAAAACTGTTCATAACGAAACACAGGAATTGTCTGTTTTTTAAATCCAATTGGTTATAAGCGTATTAACTGTTTCCGAGCGCTTGACCGCGTGATTCGTTTTCCTTCGAAACTACGAAATTTCTCCTTCGTCTTTAGATTTTGGTTTCTAGTGCACGACAAAGGTAGTAAAAGTTTTAAATCGTTTGAAACGTCCATTTCATTGCAGCCTAATCAATATTTTATTATTGTGTTTTTAGTCATCTGTTAAGACAGGCCAATTCGTAAATTTACCTTAGTAAACGTTTATTTCGAAGTAGTATAGTAAAAAAAAAAACGGAGATTCTGTTAAAATATTACGGAAGATTTCTGTAAAATGAACGGAAGAAAACTGGTGTCCTGGCTGAGTTTTTTTCCGTAAATTTGACAGTTTTTCTTAATGTGTATTAAAACAAAAAATGCACGAATATAAAGAAACAGAAACCTATATTTTTTTCAGTTACAAATGTTCAATGTGTGATCCTTTTGTTACACAAGAAGTGTCTGAACTGTTCGTTCCGCCACTTTATAATACCACTGTGTCGATGATTTGTAATTATGCACTATTTTGCTTATCACTCTTCCAACGGTTTTATTTTATTTATTTTATTTTAGCCAGTGATTCCTTCCGTACCTGCCATTTCCAACTTAACCGGATGAAGGGTATCAATGGAAGTTTTACCCTTAGTTTGGCACATATCAATAATTTAAAAATTTTGACAAAAAATTTTTATTTTAGTTTTTTGGGGGTAAAATGCATAAATGTTATATAGTTTAAAAAAATTTCATGGGGAAAAAGGAAAAGAAAATCGGTTTTATAAATTGTGTATCCTGTAGGATACACTGCCAAAGTAGCAAATAAGAATACATAAAACGTGGCTCACTCAATCCCAATATCAACTAATTTGGCACTATTGTAGATTTTATAAACAATAAAAATAATAAGCAAATAATAAAAAAATAAAAGAGAAAATACTTGTAATCGACGTGACGCCATGTTGTTTTGGTAGAACACACTGTAACACTTATAAACTTAATACTGAACGCATTGCTTTGTAAATAGCCACAGTAAAGACAGATGTTGAAAAAAAAGAAGGTTCGGATAATGCTATAGGTTAAAAGCCAGCCCCCTATAGGGCGCCTAGTTCAAATTAAAAAAATGTAGAAAGGGATGTATCCTGTCGGATATATTGCCTAACTAAGGGTTAAGAAAAAAGCTATTTTGAAAGGAGGAGGGAGTAAAAAGGAAAATAGAACGATAATCATACTGGGAAGCACTAATGGGGTCAATTACTACGTGAAAAACAAAAGACTATGGCATTATAAATGAAATGCTAATACACGTAACATCACAAAAATAACAACAAACAATAAAAGTAAAATGAACAACGGTTGCATTGAGACCCAACAGCGTTCTTGAAACTCTTGTAGTGTTTATGGATGTTTTTAGTAGATACTCAAAAGTGACCGGTTCCGTGGACACACACACACACACACACACATTCATGTAAGTAAGAGTAGACGGGCAAGAGTCTGCCATTTTTGCCCTTTTGCGATTTTATGAATAATATAAATATACATAAGGTCTCGTTTCATGCCGAGATTCTTTTATTTTTGTGAAAATAAGCTTTTCATTTATTTCTTTCTTTCCACATTGTGAAAATGTGGAAAGAAAGAAATAAATGAAAATTAAGTATGTTTTGGAGTACTTTGATTTAAATTAGATGGGGTTTTGTGCAGAATTTTAAATAAAAGGAATACACTTATTTGATTTTTTCATTCTGATTTAAATTTTATAGTGGGGAACTTTTTTATTGTAATTAATTGTATAGTATGCTGCTCTTATTTTTTGAGCATACATGTTTAAAACAAAAAACATAAAAAAAAGGAAGAAAGAAATAAACGCTTCGGTTTGAAAGATTCATTAAAAAATAATAATGGTTACAACTAACGATTTTACAGAAAGAGATTACTAATCGTTTTCATATAAACTTTTTTCCTTTCACCCAAAATACATATTTGTTGACAAAAAAATACTTCAATTTCTAAAAAGATATGTTTGAAATAATTTGAGATGTAGAATTTACTCAGGACTTTGAGCAATAAAGCTCAATTTATAAGAAAAGCGGTCGAAAACTTTGTACAATTAATGAAGTTAAAAATGCAAGACAACGTGTCCAAAAGTACAAATAAAATGTTTAAAAAGAGTTAGAAAACTCTAGCAAATAGCTATTTCGGTGCTATTTGCTAAAGTGTTCTAACTCTTTTTAAACATTTTATTTGTACTTTTGGACACGTTGTCTTGCATTTTTAACTTCAATAAAGCTCAAGTTAGACGAGTACATAAGAGAGAATAAGCTTGTTTAGTTCTAGAAGAACCTTTTAGTTTTTCTGTGTAAACCTATGAGCCTTTCAATAAGTACCATAAGTTAGGAAATTCATTCATCATTAATTTTACATTATATATTTAGCCTAAATAGTATGTGAATTATGCTGTAAAATGACAACATACCTAAAATGGCGTACATAAACTAGGAAATAGATTCGTAGAAAACTTATGATGATACTTTTAGCCTTAATCTGTTTATTCTGCCGTGAAATGTCAGAGATACACGTAACTCAAACGACGTTGTTTGATAATTATATTTGAGTTGCTCTCCATTTGAGTTTGACGTGGGTGGAACTAGGAATGTTTAGCCATTCAATTTCCCTTTAATTTCCAAAGAGGTTGTAGCATTTCGGTTGATATGATGACTGGTAGTATAGTTGTTTATTACGGCACACTGAAAAAAATATAATGTTGTTTTTACAATATAATTCAGCTAACTTTACAGTAACAAACTAAAACTGCAAATTTTAGTTTATATCTGTGCATTTTACAGTTTTAAACTAGAACCTCTGCTGCCAGTATTATGCTGTTGTTTTTACAGTATAATACAGCTAATTTTATGGTAATAAACTGTAAAATTGCTGCTTTACAGTAATAAACTGTAAAACTGCTAATTTTAGTTTATTACTGTGCATTTTAGTTTGAAACTGGAACCTCTGCTGCCAGTATTATGCTGTTATTTTTACAGTATAATTCATCTAATTTTGTAGTAATAAACTGTAAAATTGCTGCTGTACAGTAATAAACTGTAAAATTGCTAATTTTAGTTTATTACTGTGTATTTTAGTTTGAAACTGGAACCTCTGCTGCCAGTATTATGCTGTTATTTTTACAGTATAATTCATCTAATTTTGTAGTAATAAACTGTAAAATTGCTGCTTTACAGTAATAAACTGCAAAAAACCTGTTTCCAGTTTTATACTGTAAAAACCTGTTTCCAGTAAAACACTGCAAAAGCAAGTTTATTTTTCCAGTGCAGCAAACGGGAAAATGACATTTTTGAATATTTTCTTAAGATATATTTGTTTATGTTTTTTAATACTTGATGTTTTGTTGTTTTAAATATAAAGTGGAAGGTCATTCATCCCAACTGATGGAGGATCCAGTTGGTCCAAATCTATAGCAGTACGGATTAAACAAAACTACCAAAAATTGAGCCAAGGCGTATAAACAAAGTTTTGCACACAGTAAATGTTACATATTATTGTATTTTCTAGTATGAAATGCAAAACTGGCTTAAAAGAAATTCACAAAAAGTAACTACAAAAATACTGTCTTGAAAAACTAAAAAAGAGCAAAAAGCAAAATAAATAGCAGTTTATCGTTACTCAGAAAAAGAATTTGAATTTGGCATCTTAAATTCAAATTATGCTTTTTGCAATGAGGGATTTCAATTGGCGTTTGTGTGTTGTCTGTGTGTCGGCTTGTTAAACTCAGTTTCTTATAAAACATACTTCACAGTCACATTTTTCACAGAAAATGGCTTAAAATTCAAAATGAAGCACTCAAGTAGAGTATTACGAGCAATAACTTTCAATTTTGCTACAAAGTTTATATACAAAAAATACCTTGATGGATTCTTTCTTAATCATGTTTTGTACCTTTTAAGTGGATTTGTTCGCCCACATTATGCAGGCTCTTTAAGGAGTTATACAGGAATCAACAAAGGAAAATTGTCTCATTTTCATCCGTTTTTACTACTCATCTATTTTACGAAGGAGTACCGCAAATGCTCAAGCCTGTTCTAAATCACCGGCTTTTACATAAGAAAATTTCCCTCCACATGAATTGGAGAGTCATTTCAAGTCAGAGCACGTTCTCTTGAAATAGAAAGAACATACTCAGATCCCAAGACGTACTCAAAGTTCTCTAATGCATTTCTGCGTTTTCTTATGCTAATGTGATGCAAATATAAATCCAGCTACTCTTACTTTTTACACGAATATGTTCTCCTGAATTTCGAAGATATCGTGCATTTAAATTTTGACGAAAACATTTCACACCTGCTATGAGCCTATTTGGGATTTTGTGCTTTTCGCTAGATTGAACGTACAGTTTTTTATATGGTTTATTTGTACGACATTGCGAGATTTCGGAAAAAAATTGTGATGGTAAGATATTTTAACCAAACCAAAATTTACTTTTGGAAAGATTTTAGTTTTGATAAGCTTCAGTTGTGTCATCTTGATTTTTTTAAAAGCGGTAATTATGATTACTTGAAAAAGTTTTGAATATGAAATGTGATCAGTAATGTTTTGTTGAAAAAAGAAAAGTGCGAATGAATGAAATTTAAATACAAGAAGACTTGCTATAAAGCAGATATTTAACTTTTCTCACATTACTACATTCTCCAAAACTAGCAAAACGTTGAAACAAGCTTTTAAAAAGGAAAAAAAGAGCAAAACATATTTTAAAGTAGATAAGATGACCAACATCATGTGTACCGGTATATATTTTTTCAGTTCATTCCTTTCTCTTTCTCTATGTTTTAAGAATGTTGCTCAAGATATCACAACAAATCTTTTTAAATGTAAAATGAAACTCGAATAACTTTTGCAAACTACAGCAAATGGAGTCCTCTATGTTGTAATTATAGTCAATTTGCTTATTTTCCCTGTTATTTCTTTTTTAGGCAAATTTTTGAATCAAATATAGATTTTAAATGAAGGGCTTTGGAGATGAAGGGGTTATGTGACAAAACATCAAAACATAAATTGCGAGTAGTTAAAGTTCAAAGTTTTATTGTTGTAGTTGTTACAGCTTTTTTGTTTTCTGGTTTTGTCATTAGTGTGCGTATGAAAATGATCTAAACAACAATTGAGATTATTGAGCACTAATAACAAGATTTACTTCCAGTGGGTTCCTTCTCAAGTGAACGTCAGTGGTAATGAAATTGAGGATGGACTAGCAAGAGAAGGCAGTCTTAAAGACCCTATAGATATCGGCTGTCTTAATTGTTCGGAAATTGCTTCGAAGGCCGAGATTAATATGAACACTGTCTGGAAAAAAAACCCTGTTCATGACTGGTACGAGGGGTATCATCCTGGTGCTGCTCTAACTTGGACCAGTAGTACAAGTATACAGACGGCTCTGGCCAGGTTCCGCACAGGGCATCAGCGTTCTCTACGTTACGAGTCAGGGTCTAAAGTTTTCCCTCTCTGCCCAAGTTGTAATATTTTTCGTGCTGATCCTGCTCATATTTTGTCATGCATTGGCTGCCTGAAGAGCCAATTGGCTGCCTGAAGAGCCAATTGTTTTCCTCTACTGAGTTGCTTCTTGAGGAATTGCTTTCTCAGGGGTTCATAGACTTGATTTAGATCATACTGTCTAACAAGAGGGATAAGTCACAACACAACAACAATGAAAATGATCTAATGACATCTTCTTTTTGATGCACCAAGCTTTATTTGCTTACATGTATCCATTGCTTACCATTGTCCAGAGTGTTCATTTTTCAAAATGTAACATAGCCCCTTCATCCTCCAAGCCCTTCAAATATAAATAGCGCCGGCCACCTTGTCTAGTGGTCAGAGGAATCTGACCGAGACGAGGAAACCCTGGGCTCGAACCTCGGTTCGAGCATGGATGTACTTTCTCTTTCCTGTCCTTGTCTGTGTGAATGAGCGTGTTGTGAATGTCTACTTGTCCTATAAACTGGTCTTACGACATGTGTGTTGAGCTAAATAGGATTTCCACCTTAACCCATTAATGTCTAGCGTCCCTTTTTAGGGACGGTCCAAAAAGGGGTCTGAATTTCCCCAAAATGAACATTTCAACCAAATAATAGTTCAATTAGTACATTGGTATTGTTTCAATTCGTTATTCACTGATTGCAGCATATAACCATTGTGAAGTGTGTTCTGTAGCTGTTTTAATGTGATCTTTATCAAAAATGACATCGTTCGCAATCTCAAGAAAAAAAGCTAAGTTTTCAAACTTATTCCCAGCTTCCCAGTTTATGTTCATTGCTGATTTTATTTCTTCTTATAAAATGTATTTTTGAACATTATATCGTAGGCAGAAAAAAAATTAGTAAAAAAAGTATGTACCCTCTGGGGTCTTTCGCAACTTTTAAAAGACGATGTTTCTTTCTTTAATAAAAAAAATTATTTTTTACATAATATTTTTTATTACTTTTCCTGTCCATTAAACACTGTTTGTAACCAATATACAAAATATCTTTGGTAAAAAAAATGTCAGGCATTAATGGGTTAATAGTGCTCTTAAAAGCGGAAGCCGTACTTATTTTGCCTTAAATCGGGTAGATGTATGTACTCGGGTTCGGGTATCCGAGTGGTTTCAGTAACAACAACAGATATAAATATTAAAAGGTAAAATTGAATCTTAACACAAAATACTTCTTGCATGGAACTTTCAAACGGAATAGAGAAAAATATCGAATAGTAAGAGCAAAGCATTTTCTTTCAATAACGTTCGATTTGTTTCTATTCATTTATTTTAGGATTTGTTCATTTATTTACGGATGAAAATCATGGTTTATTTGTCTTATTATGTTTTCATTTATTTTTTAAGTAATCAACGTCTTTGATATTCAAAAGTTTGTACCCATGTAAAAAGTAAGAGTTATACTAGATTAAGATTTGCATTACATTAGCATCGCAAAATCTTGAAATATTACAGTGAGAAGGACGTCTGAGGCATTTCTAGATCCGACGAACGTGCTTTGACTTAAAAGGGCCGCCCAATGCGAATGATTGAGAGTTGTCTTATGCAAGTATCAGAGATTAGAACAGGTTGAGATATATGGGTTTCTTCTTCATAAAATAAATGAACTGAGAGTTTGTCTTCAAGTGGGATAAAGTAATATTTTGTAACGTTTGGGGAATGCTTAGACTAAGAAAATCTATCAAAATGAATCTATAAATAATTGCATTTTCCCTTCACATTGCGAGAGAACAAAAAAAAAAAAAAAGATAGCTGCGAGCCCTTTCAAAATAGAAATTTTTTTTTAATAAAACCAAAAACAGAAGCGAAATTTCTAAAAATTTATTGATAAATAATTGTTTTAATTTCTAAACTTATCGATGAGTTTAGCTCTGAAAACGAAGCGACTGATTGTAAAAGTGCATATTTATTCTTTAGGGGATTATTGAAATAGGGAAAGTTGTTCGTGCTTAGTTGTTTTTCTGTCACAATATCGATATAAAGGTAATACATTGACACAACAAGGTATAAGTTAGTTAGGATTTCTCATTCAAGACAACTTATGACAATTTTGAAGCATGCTAAGTGTAAGTTAAACATCTAATTATTTTAAGCTCATGTGCTTTTTTTGAACTTATAAGAAACATTACATTAAGTTACTAAAACTCAATTTATTTTACCTCAATCAGCAAACTTGATCAGTATATCAAGTTTATTTATTAGTGTACGTGAAAAAAAAGTTTTCATTGGGTAAAAGTTTACTGAGTAAAAAGTACTCAAAACTTAAAACTTAATCGCGGATTTTTTTTATATCTAAAAGTTTCAGCAATCGTTCTAAAAGTAACTATGTTTTTTTTTTCTTTAAGAGAATTTTTTAAATGTTGCTTTAATTGTTTTTTAAATATATACTTTCATTTTTATACAGACGTTTAAAATTTCACTTGTTAAACTCAACACATTTCCAAAACGTGTAAAATCTCTTTGTTTAAACTCTTAATTTATTTCCTAAATTATCCTAAATAACTTTTTTTTCCACTTAAAAACGTTACATTTTCTTTTTTACATTTCATTTTAAAATGTTCTACTTGGAAACATAAAAATACGTTTTGTTCCTTAAGCTAAAAAAACATAGATGCTGGTTCAACATGACGTATTTTCACGTATTTTCATAATGGTCTCAATTTTTAAAGAGAAAATGCTACCTTAACTAGTATTTATATTCATAACGCAAACATCATTATGAAAACGCTCTTGCTAGCAAAAATATTTAAAAGAGAATTCCTTTTTCAATTTTAAACAAGATTAATGTTGGCATGATAGTTAAACGGCACACGCACACTTCTACATCAAAGTAAATTTCCCTTGCATGAAAAAGTACATTTGTTGACTCGAGTGAAACACGTGCAAATTTATTTACACAAAGCTTTCAACTGAAATCTGGTTGAATACAAATTTTCAACGCTCAAATCGTTCCTCTGCATAATTGAAAGGTTGAGCTATTGGGGAAAGGGCTTTCATTCAGTGGTAAAATAAGTCATCTGAAAGTTTCATTCTTTTTACCACATTTACGTAATTCACATTTAACCATTGCTTTCTCTATGTATAAATACCAGTTCAAAATAAATTTGTATATTGTGGCCACCATAATACATATGAATAGTCAGATATTGCGTATGATTAACTATTATATGTTTGGAAACTTTGCGGCTTGTCAATTTTATGCATTGTGATAACAAGATTGTAGCAATTTTGGGGGAATTTCAAAGTAATGTATTTAATTGGAAGAAGGATTACAATAAAATTGGTCAATTAACCCATTAATGCCTAGCGTCCCTTTTTAGGGACGGTCCAAAACGGGTCTGAATGTCCCCAAAATGAATATTTCAACCAAATAATAGTGTTTAATTAGTACCTTGGTATTGTCTCAATTCGTTATAAACAGATTGCTGCACATAACCATTGTAAAGTGTGTTCTGTAGCAGTTTTAATATGATCTTTATCAAAAATGACACGTTCACAATCTCAAGAAAAAAAGCTAAGTTTTCAAAGTTATTCCCAGCTTCCCAGTTTATGTTCATTGCTGATTTTATTTCTTCTTATAAAATGTCTTTTTAAATATTATATCGTAGACATTAAAAAAAAATTAGTAAAAAAAGTATAAACCCTTTGGGGTCTATCGTAAATTTTAAGGGACGATTTTTCTTTCCTTAATAAAAAAAAATATTTTTACATAATATTTTTTTTAATTATTTTTCCTGTCCATTAAACACTGTTTGTAACCAGTATACAAAATATGTTTGGGAAAAAATGTCAGGCATTAATGGGTTAATTCAAAATAAAAAAAGTGCATTTCTCCATCGTTTGTTCACTGCAAAAAATGAACAACTTAATAGCAAAAAAAGGATTAAAAGAGAAAAGTTTGACACATAAAGCAAGGGTTTAAGCATATTTCTAGTCCTTGTAACAGGGACGCCATTTCGAATTTTTCCGGGGGGGGGGGGCGGAAGGGTGCATACACAATGTAAAATTTACCAAAACGTGGTAAAAACCACGCCCACTTATATGCCAATACACTGATTTCCCAAATATAGGAGGGGAGCAATTGACCCCCTGACCCCCTTAAATGACGGGCCTGCTTTGTAAGCTGTTTTGTGAAAAATTAATACGTCTGGTACTATGGAATAGCCCTTATGAATACTATGTTGATTTCCCTACTATTATATTTATTAAGCTCTGTTCCACAATTGCATTTAATTTAATGCACTGTGTATTTATTTTCAATTGCAATGGCATTTTTTCTGGAAACAGTTTTAAAATCAGTAAACACATTTTAATAGTGATAAAATACTCGTCATCATCGTCAATGAACCATTACATTTTTTTTTTTCTTTTTTTTGTGCAAAACAATAAAATAATTTTTAAAGTATTGTTATCCTTTCTTGTTTTTATTCAACTCTATCTAAAGCTCAACACACACAGCTTGGAGGGGGGGGGGGAGCAGATTTTTATTTTTTTTCTCGATTTCCAGTACTTATCAATCCCTGCAGCCAACCAGAGAAAAAAATGTAAGGCATTCCAATAAATAAATTTTTCGAAAATCGAAAATAAATGAAAACGTGTGCAGCATACGTTCAAAGAAATGCATACCACCTTGCAAATGAAATGTAAATTAGAAATTACAGCTTCAAGAGAAGCGAAAAAAAAAACCTAAGATGAAAGCTCCAGCAAATTATATACCTCACAAATTGAAATTCTTCACTTTATCTCAAATCAAATAGATTTCTCTTAGCCTTGATGAAAAAAGAATCTATTTCGTAGTTTTTCGCGTCCTATTGGGAATTTTCAGTACTTCGAAATAAATTAGAAACAACCTTTTTATGTAGCATGTCTTGAGTTGCAGAAAACTGTAAAAACACCAGCTGCAGATTTTTTATTTCTAAATTTACGGGAGATCCTAGCTTAAAGGACTACTCATAATGAAATGCATATAACTTTTGTAAAATGTAAGGATTTCAAGAAACGAAATATTTGAACTAAAGTTCTTCTTTTCCCGGAATTTATAAAATAATTACTGTGGGAAAAAGAAACTGTGGTGCAACAAGACAATCCATAGTAAACTAGACAAATACAGTTTTTCTCGTAACGGCATAGCGTATTCTTCAGAATTTTCCTTTGTATAGTTGTGTGGCCAAAAAAATTGTCTAGTTGTCAGAGAAGCCTGACTGTGGATGGGGAGGTCACTGGTTCGAATCACGGATCGGGCAGGGATGTGCTTTCTCTCTCCTGACCTTGTCCTTTTCCTGTGGGAAGGTGCTGCTGTGCTGTGCTGTGAATGGTACCTTACCCTTTTACCGGGTCCCTGTGGCATATGCAGCGCACGTATTTTGGGAGTCGGACTTGACACCCGGAACAGGACATATCCGCCGCAAATTTTATCGCTCACTTCCCCGCATGGGACATTTCCGCCGCGACTCCTATCCCGTACATGCCTTGCACAGGACAAATCCGCCGCGCCGTTTTCAGGACTGGTTTAAAATTTTCTTTCCTGGCGACAAGTCATCTTTTGGCGACAAGCAGCAAATCTAAGAAAAACTCCCTTTTAATAGGAAAATTAAAAGGGTCACCTTAAAAAAGAATTGTACGTTCCAAGCTGAAAAAATAAAAAAATAAATAAATTTAAACTTCGCCAATTTTACTTCGCCAAATATTTCACTTTACCAGCTCAATCGGCGGATTTGTTCTTTCGCAAGGAAATGGTGGGGAAAGACGCGGCGGAAATGTCTCATGGGGGGAGGGGAGGTAGAGATAAACTTTGCGGCGGAGATGTCCGACGCTGCGGCGGAAATGTCCCGTGCCCTTGACACCAAATGACGGTACAGTTAGAAAAGGAAAGCATCGCACCTCACATTGTCAGCCTAGACGGCACAAAACAACAACAATAATAGATGTTTAGTTACTATACTCGGCTGCAACTTTTCTTGACTATAGAGAAATAAGCTGAGACCATGCAAAGAAAGTAGTTCCTTGCACGGTGGCCGAATTGAAATTCGATCTTTTATTTCAAAAATCGGATCTGAGTGTTTCATCTACGCATATCTAGTTTTTTTGTCATAATATTCGTCATTTTTGTATATTTTCAATTTTACGAACGGAGTAGCGCGAAAGCATTCATCCATTTGAATCGAAGCGCCAGCCAATAAGAATTCACACACAGTTGGCGATCTCCTCTCATTCGCCAAGAAGGTTTCTGTTAACTCCGTTTTTCATCCGCGCGTAGTAATCTCAGTGTCAACTTAAGTTGCTGTGGAGTTTAGAAAGCTGACGGAATCCATGTTTCCAACAGGTTTTGTCGGCGTACAGCAGCTTTGTTCTACAGTGTACTGTCTTATTTTCTAAGATAAGATCTTCCGCGCATTTACGCATGCGTCAGGTCTTCTCTGATCTTACCAAAATAGGGGTGTTAGGTAAGATAACAGTAAGGAGAAGAATAATAAGAAGCATTTTTAGCCGTGTCAAACAAAGTAGAACGATGCTAATTTCAAATGTGTAGTTTAGTTGAATGTGTTAAAAGGATAGAGCAAATGCAAGTTTTAACCCTACACTGCATGATTTTTTTTTTCTTTGGAAGAAATAAATATGTTTTTCAGTGTAATAAGAAAACATTGGAAAACATTTTTAAAAAATTAATTTTGAGGATTGATGGTTATATTTGCTTTAAAGATACCTAATACTTGCTTTGTATGCTTGAGTTGCCTTATGCATCGGCATAAGGAAAAATAGTCTATGTAGCCAATTTGCAACACTATGCAGTGTTAAATAGAAAACTTCAGAAAGTTCCCACTTACACCACCATCACCCCCTTTTTAAGTGGAATGGTTTCAGAGTGCTAGGCGCGGTTTTCACGGACGAACAGTAGTAACAATGCAGCTTATTTATCCATATAAATGAAACAGAGAATTATGTGTCTGTGTGTGTGTTCCCTATACAAATCCACAGTTTGCGTCGGATCCGGACCAAATTTGGTAGGGAGGTACTTGGCCACCGGGGAAGGGTCTTAGGGAGGTTTTCGAAAGCCAAAAAACTACTAACACGTTCGAATTTTAATTTCAGGACCCAAAAATTGGTTTAAAATGTCTCTTTCTACCCGAAATAACTATCGGATCTTCTCGGCTTTGGTCTCATTGGAAAGCTCGAGAAAAATACCCCTTAGGGTTTTCTTCCAAGGCTTCGAAAACTCCTAAGCGCTAACTTCACCCAGAAAAAACAGAAGGACATTTTTAAATTTGGAAATATCCATTTTCAATTGGATTTATAAATATCGTCTGCACGAGAGTAAACGAAATTAAATAGCGTGAAATAAATTATTATTGAGAAAAAGTGCTGCCATTTTTTTCTTGAACGTAAACGAATAAAATTCTTGCTTTTGCTTGCGATTGATTAGTTTTTCGTACTTTGTACCGGCAAAAATTATCGACTTTAAGCAACGCCTCCTAAATGCTAAATGCCTACTACATTTGCTTCGCTATAGGAGACATTGGTTCTACTTTGAGCGTTATCATGCGGCAATCCTAAGATGCCGTTGTTATGGTGATCAAACAATATTCGAATTAAATTTTTGATTGGCTAATTTTTAAATTCAAATTTAGAAACCAACCAATCGTTAATTTATCTTGTCTCGAAGAACTCCGATAGATGGCAGTGCGTTATGAACCAAGGGAGGAATTTTGCTCTTTTATTCCCGCGTCACTTGACATCCCTTTTAATCTCAATATAGACCCGTGCAAAAGCCAGGTGACGCAGCTAGTTCGTAATAATTCTGGTTAATTTGTGGTTTGGGTCCCTTTCTCGCCAAATGGGCAGTAGGCTCGCCAAGTGTGACTTCTTGCGGAGTTGAAAGTTCCAAGAGACATTACGCAAAAACGCGCCAGTTGGTGACTTTTTGAAAATGCGCCAAGCAGGGTCCCAAAGCACATTTTCACCATAATTCTTAAGAAAAAGCAATATCGTTACTAGAAAAGTTTATACAAACCGTGTTCAGATTTTCTAGTGCTAGTACTGCAGATTTTTTGCTGCACTTTTTAGATGAACAGTAAGTAGTTTTCTACTTATTCTTTAAGAAACGTAAGCTTTTCCATCGCGCATAGACTTTTTCGCATGAAAATGCATAAAACTGTATATCAAGTTTTGCGAAAATTGGTTCAGTAGATTTTGTATAAATGAACGGGACATATTTATCTGTATGGTCCATTACAGAATCAAAACTATTGTCTGCCCACAGTTGCTATGTAATTGGATATCTTGAATAGATGTTTCATATTTGTAATTCATTTCTGACTTTTTTTTCTTTTTTTTCGAAATAGCTTCCATTATCATACCAACAATTTCATTTTTATTAGAAACGCACCATATTTCAAGTATTCAATTTTTTTTTCTTTGATTATTTTGATTTGTTTATTTAGGAAATTTTGATAGAAAAGCTTTTTCTGCGTGATTTATGCTGCGTGAAATGTAGAAATCATTGTAATTTCAGTGCACGTTCCTATTTTTCACAAATTTATATTTCAAATGCAAATGAAAATTCAGACACGCTTCTTTTGCACAAAGTACTTCTTTGAGTTTGAAAAACCTCACGTATTTAGATTCTAAAGGAAAAGGTTCATTCTTTACTGGAAATATTTTTCCCAATTTTTACTTTGTTCCGAATTTCATGGGTGTGTCCGTTTTCTATATTGCTGTCCTTTTAAGAATTCAACGAACTATTGAAGGAAATAATAAAGAAATACGCGAATACTATTAACCCATTAATGCCTGACATTTTTTTCCCAAAGATATTTTGTGTACTGGTTACAAACAGTGTTTAATGGACAGGAAAAATAAAAAAAAAATATTATGTAAAAAGATAATTTTTTTATTAAGGAAAGAAAAATTGTCCTATAAAAGTTACGATAGACCCCAGAGAGTACATACTTTTTTAACAAACTTTTTTTTCTGCCTACGATATAATATTTAAAAAGACATTTCATAATAAGAAATAAAATCAGCAATTGACATAAACTGGGAAGCTGAGGATAACTTTGAAAACTTAGCTTTTTTTCTTGAGATTGTGAACGATGTCATTTTTGATAAAGATCCTATTAAAACTGCTACAGAACACACTTTAGAATGGTTATGTACTGCAATCTGTTAATAACGCATTGAAATAATACCAAGGTACTCATTGAGCACTATTATTTGGTTGAAATGTTCATTTTGGGGAAATGCAGACCCTTTTTTGGACCGTCCCTAAAAAGGGACGCTAGGCATTAATGGGTTAATGGCGCTTTCTTGACTTCGTCATTATCATAAACAGTTTTTTTGGATAGAATTGGGTCATTTTCACTGCATATGTGTGTGTGTTTTTTTTCATTAATTAATATTCGCTTAAAACTGGTTATACATCACGTATTATAGAAAAGAAGTGGTAAATTTTTCTGCAAAATATTTAGCATCACCAATCATTAACGAAAAAAGTTTGCCGCACTAAACTAACGCAAATCTCAATTGCATTTATGGCTGTTGCGTACAAAACAACAGATAAATCTTTATGAAAAAAAAATATTCAATGCAAAAGAGGTGAAAAAATATAATTCTCTTACTAAATTTGTTTAGTTAAATGAAGTAGTATAACATAAACGCAGTTTTCATGCGTAACAGTAACATTTGGTCTACAACAGACAAACAAAGAATTATTGCCCGAATTTAAACACTGTCGTTCCCACTTAATCGGGTAATGGATAAACGAATACCCCCGCTAATACGAATAAAACATCCCGGAGCCCATGCCATAGACGCAATGTTAAAGATCCCCGCTTGAACAAATACCTCGCTTAATGGAATAATATTTCTTGGAACCAACGGTATTCGTTTAACCCATTTATGCCCAAGTTTTCTTAATAATTTTTTTCAATTTTTATCTGCTTAAAACTCTTACTTGGAATGGTTTACATACATTTTAGGCTTACAATAGTTCACCTTTGCCCTATATTAAGTTATTTAACGTCCTGTTTATGGGATATTTTGCAGATATGTGCGCAAAATACGACCTTACTTGACTTTACTTGTGCTAAGTATCATTACAGAAGGCATCTGTGATCAATTTTAAACAAATCATTTACAAAAAGTTTAGTTTTATGAAAAATAAGTTCGCAAAAAAAAACTTAGTTTCTGTGGCTAGCCATGCTGGATCGTTGCGTGACTGATTTGTCTGAAAATAGCTGTCAATAAATGAACTCTGATGTCCAAATAGTGTCTCTAACTGATTTTCTCAAGAAGAAGGACTATTTAACTTGTGAAAAACAGCTTTAGTAAAATGATACACCCATTACAGGTTTTTGTATGCAGCAACTAACAAGTGCCCCGTTTTTAAGCTACTGGGCATAAATGGGTTAAGCGGGCCGACTGTATATGTTTTGGGAGGAGGGGCTGCATTCGTCCCTTCAAAGTTCTTGATTTAGTTTCAAAGAATATAAATTACGAAGTTATTCCCAATATATCTTAAATTATTTTTTCCTAATATCAACAGAAACACAGAGCAATTTTTGATGGAACGGGTTGCTACGTGTGCTTCTAAGTCAATTTTGCAAACATGCATTCATAATTTTTACTTGACATTTTATTGAACATTTCTAAAAACAAAAGAAACTTATTTCTGAAAACTAGCTAAACCTGCGCATAACTTATGCCCTTCATTAAGGCGGGCCTGTACTGCGTAATATGCGTGTAAAACCGCCGAACAGTTTGCATTTTGCATTGTAACGCGTAATCTAGAAAATAGCTACGGCATTATGTGCAGATTGCAGCTAAAATTCCTAATTAATAAGTAGAAGCTCTGAATCGCTCACTTTACCTTGCTCGTGAAAGTGGTAGCTTGTCAAAAGAACAAAAAAAAATTTTATTTTTTTTTGGGGTTTTTTTTTTCTTTGCTAAAAATAAAAAAATGAAAAAAAAAATCCAACTGAAAATAATATCAATTAGCAAACACTTCAAATAACTTTGTCCAACAGCAGGTTTCCTCGCTTCGGTTGAAAATAAATCAACTGTTGCCATTCGGACGAAAGAAATAAAGGTCTCTTTTAAAAATAACCGCATAAAGAAAAATTCTTTAGATAAAGTTTGAACGATATTTATAACTGCACAAAGCATTACAGGTGTTTAGTTTTGTTTGTGGGGGAGGAAAAGAGTGACACCATAAATTACCTCTTCAGGCGATACCCGAGCTAGAAACGCAGCAATACGTATAATATGAAAACCATGTTCAGTTATGAAGTATTTTTTATGACTTTCGTAAACGGGTGATTCTCTGTAAACTCGTCATTTTTCACACCAAATCTGTCCGGGCACGGTTTTTTGAAATGTTCGTATAATTATAATACTATTGCTCAGAAAATGAATCTATTACTTTGATTTGAAAGAGGGTCAATTGAAGTTTGCGTTTTTCTGATAAATCATGATAAGGCTTAAGTCCCCCCGCCTAGTATAACTAGGCCGACTAGTATAACTAGGCAGGGGACTGTGCCAGGTGACTGTGTTTTTGCTCTTTGTTGCGTAATATCTGAAAAACTATTGGAATATAATTAGTTACGAGACTACCTATAAATTTAGGCACAAATCGTGGACATAATAACTATATGTTTTATAATTAAATTAATTGACATTAATAAAATCACTTCCCAGAGGACTGTTTTCGCAACGACCCTGATGCATATTTTAATCACAAACGTGGCTCTCAAACTAAGCAAAGTAGCGTTTCAACACCGTTCTTGACGATTTCGGCAAATTTACACTGATTACTTTAAACTTCATGCCAAAAAGAATTTGCAAAAGTTATAGACTTTTCGTATTACAGCTTTGAATTTGTTGCAGGGAACTTTTTGAAAAAACTCCGGACAGAATTTACATGACAATTTTAAGTTTTAGAAATACGTAATTATACCTTATTTCATAAGAAAAAATATAGCTTCATTATTCTATTTTCAAATATTAATTGCCAAATTTATGTAGTGTTAATAGGTTTTTTGAAATACTATCTTGAACAGTTAGACTATGGGATTGGGACAGCCAGGGGACTGTGTTTTTGGCGCTTAGATAATTTCTAGAAAAAGAAATTAAATTGTTATCACTCCAAATACAATTGGGCCATAAAGTATTAATGATCTACTTGTATTAAGAGCGATAATTACTTTATTACACTTTATTATTTTAAAATACTCAGTCCGGACAGCCAATTACCAGTTTACAGAGAATCACCCAAACAAGATTTGTGTTGCATTTGGAGTATATTTAGAATAGCTTTGAGTGAAGCCAGTTACCATTGCACCACTGCAATTTTTTTTAGCATAATTGGCCTAAAACTAGTTTGCTCAGTGTGATTTAAAATTTAATTACACTCACCTGACAAAGTTATGAAATAAGTTTTCTTCTCTTAATTGTAAAAATTCAAAGCTTCCCAAATTATGCATTGCTAATCGCATCATTCAGTAATTCTGATTCTCTTAATTTTACAAACTCAAAGCTTCCCAACTTTTGCACTGCTATATTCTTGAAAAATAGTTATAAAAACAATAAAACCAGTCTTGATCATCAGCATGTGTTTTTCCATAAATATAAATAGCAACCTTCGTATTACTGTAAAACAGTGGTGGCCAACCCGCGGCACGCGTGCCACAATGTGGCACGGCAGACCAGTAACAGTGGCACGCGAAGACTTTTTGAAAAAAAATCCAAAATTGAGGGGGAAATGTCGATCTCAAAAATATTGATAAAAACTAAAATCATTAAACTGATAAATTGAATGATATTATGACAATTAAGTGTCAGGAGGCCGGCTTACAAATTATCTGAACTACAATACTGCAAAGTGCTTAGCGTTAGCTTCGGACATTCAACGAAAGCTGTGACGCTACGCAGACAATGCTTTGTCTCTTCTTCTCTTCTCTATCTCTATCTCTACTAATAATAAAGCTGAAAGTTTGTCTGTCTTTCTTTCTGTCTGTTACGCTCATAGCGCCAAAACCGTTCGGTCAATTTTCATGCCACTTGGCACAAAATTAGTTTGTAGCATGTAGTTTTGCACCTCGAAGCGATTTTTCGAAAATTCCATTTCGTTCTTTTTCTATTCGAATTCTTAGCGGAAATTCGATAAAATAGGGAAGAAATATTTCATACACATTTTCAAGTCTTATGTCATTCGAAAGCTTGAAATTTTCTGCACAAAATGAAGTTTTTTCGAAGTTTCTACGATCATCAGGAGAGCTGTAACAATTGTTTTTAGAATCCCGGAATTCAAGGCTTACCTTCAGTAAAGCAAGCCAAACGATTCTAAAATGGTTGAACTCGAGAATAAAATTTGTTTGAAAAGAGAGATGAAATGGATTATTTTATCAACGGAAATCAACTTTTCATGTTGTTACCATGGTTATGTGTTCATACTTATTTTTGTTTCGTTCTTTTTCCAGCGTTGCCAGACGTAGTATTTTTGATACAACGGTAGTATTTTTTCGGCCCAAATAAGGAGCGTAGTATTTTTCTGGCAACCCTGTTTCCAATATACTAATGACTTAATTAAAAGATTTGGCGGATTTTTTTTTTTTTTTTTTTCATTTTCATAGATTTCGCATTTTGGCAACATTGATTTTGGCAACGTTTGGAAACAGTATTACTTTGTAATATTTTTTTTAGAGGAGGCGTAGTATTTTTTTGTTTCAATTCTCTGGCAAACCCTGTCTTTTCCGGGTGAAAATGCTTTGGGACATTACTTGGCGCGTTTTTGCGTGTCTCGCGGAAGTGAAAGCTCCGAGAGGAACTACGCAAATTAGCCAGGGTTACCACGCTTGGCGCACCTATCGCCCATTTAGCGAGAAAAGGGTACCTAAAGCACAGATTAACCAAATATCGTATGAATGGCGTTATTGCATCGTTCGTTTTGTTTTTAAAGCTAGGAAATAAAACTTTCTTCTTCTTTTAAACTTTGGTAAGATTTCTGTTGGTTTCTGTGAGCAACAAAATTGTTCTTATTTTCTCTTTTGGCTTATTTTTGTACATCTTCCCTTGGGGTTGCATTCGAATCTTCCAAGGGGGTGTTTTACCCCTTTTATGGAGTAAATCAGTGTTCATTTCAATGCAGACAAAAGTGATATGAATTGGCCCGACCACTTGGCAATATATCGCCAAGCTTTTGGTCGTCAAGCATTTGCCGTCAATTTGGCGACATATCACCAAGTTGGCGAAAAAAATTGCTTTCTTTTTATATTTGGACTCAATTTGGCGCTTTTGGCGATATTTTGCGAAAAATCCACTGAATGATGTTAAAATCGGCGATATTTAGGAGATTAATCATTGTAAAACATTTTTTTTTTTTTTTTGCATTGTTTCGCGGCAAACTAGAGATATACATGTTTGAACTGTTATCTTGCTCACTCCAAGCACTGTTTTAGCACTTAAGGCATCTACTAAGAAATTTACACATAAAATTAAGTAGCGTGGGGTCCATACCAGATTTTTATATCATACTTTGAAGGAATTATAGTTGAATTACAACTAAAATAGAGCATTTCTTCTGCTATATCAATTATTTTACAAATGAAATTTTAATTTTATACCACGGGCAAAACCGTGCGGGTACCGCTAGTAAAGCATATTTGTGCTTGACATGAATGACGCGTTCGATACTGCAGATTGAATTCTTGATCTGCAATTGTTTCAGCTACGGGTGATGAAATTTAAAAAAAAATGCCTCTGCAACTGAAATTAAGAAACCAGATTGGACAAAATTCGCTATGGTTGCACAAATGAAGACCCTTAAATTGTTTTTGTTACATTACTTGAAAATAATTTGGGGAAAAAACTTCAAAAGTGTCATCGAATTATCTATTACAAAATCTTGCGAAGGAATGAGACTTTTCTTTGTTGATGATCCTGTAGCGTTCACTGTATTAACAGAGCTCTGAATGTTTTGTGAACTTTTCCCGGGAGAAAGAGGAGAGTATGCCAAGTTACTCCTTTATTAAAATGTGCAATAGCTATCCAAAGGAAAAATAGTCATAATATTTTAGAATTTTGGGGAATGTGTTTTCAAAATATCTGAAAGGAAAACAATGAGGACTTTCTACTTAAAATAGCAAATTAATTTAGCAATGTCATCTCTTAATATCTTGCGTTTAAGTAATTTAAATTTAATACTGTACAAAAAAAAGTTTCCTAAACCAGTAGAGGCCATCTACAGTCTTTTATGATAAAAATTCAGTTTCTTTCTCTCTACTTTGGAGAAAAAAAGAATAAAACATTAAAAATTAATACTGAAAATATCAACAGAAATTTAATAATTTTCCAATGATATATGGAGAAACTTTTACACCGATTTTAAGTATCTATTCAGTGTTAGGTTTGATGATTTTCAGGATCAAAAAAAAAAAAAAAAGAAAAGAAAGAGAAAATGCTGGTATTTTCAAATGCTTTGTTTATTTCTCAGTAAGACACTACTTGTTACCCTTCTGAAATTCAAATCGAAATGACTGACCTTTTGCATTGGTAATCAAATATAAGAGCTTACTTCAACAGAAAGTCACCCATGTTGTATAGAAATTTAGAAATTTGTAACAACAATTTTTTTTTCCACTTTTACACACTTTAGCCGTCTGATGCTGATGTAGATTTGGTTAAAAATACGCTTCTAAACAAATATTTTTTGTTATGAATGCAGAAAAGTCGAAATATCGTTGAATATAAATTGATAGCACTTAAAACACTTAAACTTCTTAGGATTCTCAAGTTCCTAAAATTAAAGACATGGTAAAAAAGATACAGACTCAAAAAACCACATTGAGTACAGACTGTTTAATTTTAGAATAGAATGTTTGATGTTATTTGTCTTTATTTTAAACATAAACCAACTGACAGAACCTATAAAAGTGTTTATTCTTAACGCTAACTCTTAAGTTCGGACTTGTTTTATCTTTATTATTATCATTTAGATTTAAATTATTCAGATTCACGAGAAAAAATGTTTCATTTGAGTGAGAATTACATAGTCAGCCAACATAAAATTTATTTCTAAATTAAAAAAGAAATTCAGTTTGTCAGAAAAATACAAAGTGGCACGCTGAGTTTTTTCTCTCCAGATAGTGGCACTCTCTAAAAAGGTTGGCCACCCCTGCTGTAAAACTAGCAATTTTTTACTGATTATTACGATAAAATTAGCTGTACTTTACCGTGAAAACAACATTTTTTTGGCAGTGTACCTATTAAGAGGTCCTAGAGCATGTATGGATAAAAAGGACAATGAAAACCTACCTGAGAGAGTTTTAAAATTTGCACGAGTTTTAAGCAAAAATTTAAAAAGTCTTAAACCCCTTTGCTCATCTCTGCCTCATACTCTAATATGGCTCAGTTCCGAAAATAATCTTACAAACATCAATTAAAGTGCCCTTCTTTTCACTGCATGAATTATGTTTAAGTAATCAGATTTTTGTACAATATAGTGCTATGCGTTACTCCGTAGACACTGTTTTAGATTTTTAAGCTTAATGTAATAATAAGCATTTTACAATTTAAGAAAAAATATTAAATTCCATAACTGTTTTAGCCTGTGAACCATGTTACTTTTTCTACGAATAAAAAAAAAAAGTTCGCTTAATTGCACATAAACTTTTTTGCCCTTTCCTTTTTGCCATTTAATTTTACACGAGGAAAAGGTGAGTTGTTTTTAAAGCCTTCGTTTATTCTTTAACGTTAGTGGAGAGAAAACGATAAAGAAAACACATTTCCTAAACTGATTTTAACTCATAACAATTTAAAGTTTATTACGCAGCACAGAAATTGTTCTTCCTTTAAATTTTCACTAAAATATTCAAAAGAAACTATTTAAAGGTAAGAGCAAAGGGTTTTTAACGCGGAAGAAATGCTTATGATATTAATAATCTAGCATTTTTCTTCAAGGCTGAAATCGAAATTATGCTAACAAAAGCTATTCGCCTAAATCGGGGAAAATAACTTTCCGCAAGTTTCAGTTGCCATTTTCGGAAGCTCGGAAGTATTTTCTTTTCCTTCCTTTTTATTTTTTTCATCCGATGGGTGTCTTTTTCCTTTTCTCTAGTGCATGAACAATTTTAATAAAAAGTTAGACGATTATGTTGTGTTTTTACCTCGTATATTTTAAAACAAAAATAGAAAGTATGATCTTGGTCCCCTGAGAAAGGAAATTTCATTCATGTACTTACATGTGGTGCATGTCTACTTATTTACACAATTCGTGTTTTTTTATTTACCCCCCCTCCCCCCCCCCTACAAGTACATTTTTGTAAACATTTATTAAATGCAAAAACTAAGAATTTTTCAATATGTAGAAACTATAGTATTAATCCCATCAATTTGTTAATCTTTGTGATTATTCCAAGTTATTTTTTTTTATTTTTAACTGTTTTTGCAATATTTAACTTAAAATCATTCCATAAGTTTGGCATTCCCTGTAACAATTGAGTCCAAAGACTAAAAAAAAATGAAAAAGCAACAAAAATGCCACAAAAAGTTAAAAAATGCCATTAAAGAGAAGAAGAGTTCACAAAAAGTCGCGGAAAACCGGTCTCTAGTAAATTATATAACAGTTAATATATTTTTTTAACAAGCCAGAATAGAAAGTAAAGATTTAAAGTCGTCACACTGTTTTCTCATTGAGACATATAGGCATAGGGGATATAATAATTAATTTGAAACAAATATGAAAAACGAGAAAAAACAATTATATTGTTAAATGTACATGTAATGATTATAAACTACAGTGAACTCTCACTTATGCGCCGGCCCAAGGGACCAACAGAAAAAGGCGCATAAGTGAGAGAGGCGTATAAGTGAACAAGCCTATTAAACGGTCTAAAACGCAAGATAAGTTCTAATGAGAGCATAAATAAGATTGTTTCTATAGGAAAAGGATATATTACTATGGTTTGGCAATTACTGTAACGTAACTACTGTGATAAATAGAAAACAAAAATTGTACCATACCTAATCACAAACTAATCATTTCAAATCAATGCATAACTGATAATTGTCAATCTCCGAATTCTAGTTCATGCGGAAAAAATGCCTTACGTGAGCAATTAAGGCCAAAGATTAAAGAGGAAACTGAAGAAACGTACTAATTTTTTAAAGAAAATTAACTATTTTTTTTACATTTTACGAAAAATTCGGCGCATAAATGAAATATTTATCTTAAGAGAGACGCATAAACGAATGATATTATCATTATTTTGCTATGGAATGTGCTGGGACTATTGAAAATGGCCGTATAAGTGAAAAAGGCGTATATATCAAACTTTTATGTTTTGACTTTTTAATAATGAATGAAAAATCACATTTTGTTCTGTTAATTCTAAACGAATTCATATTTTCTTAATAAAATGCCATACTTGTTATGCATAATTCAATGGAAATGATTTCACAAACTTTATTAATTTGTACACAAAAAACTTTTTAAATACTAGCATAGTTCATAAGACAGTAAATAAGTAGTTTTGTTCACAAGACAGTCGCAATAAGAAAACAAACTGTTTTAGTTATTATTACTTTATCGTTTAAATGACTACAAGAATAAAACGACATCAGACTTCTAGCCTTCTACACAATATTTAGCTTTCGTTTTGATACTTGTTTTCAAAAAAAACTGACAAGAACAAATAAATTTCTTTACGTTTTTAAAAATTATGTAAGGTCTTCAATATTTATTTAGCTTTTTCTGTGATAAGAAAATAAATGCCAGTAAATGTTTTATTCTTCTAAAACAAAGTTTTATTTTTTCTGATTCCTATAATTTGAAAAAATGTTCTATTCTTCTAAAATATAGTTTACTCTTATCCTATTATTTTTAAAAAATATTTGACAGAGGTTCTCCCCCCCCCCCGCTCGAAATATTTCTCAAATTTTCATTCTTGAATTCATTTTACAGTTATTTTTTCATTCTATATATGTATAAATTTCATTTTTAATATATGTTTGTGAAAGGTTATCATACAAGACATTCGCTCTTTTTTCTTTATACGTATTTATTGGTTCCAGAATTTACTTTTTTTTAAAGATTATCAAGGTTGAGTTGTGCCTCCTCATTTGCTCAAAAATATTTTTTGACGCGATAAAAAAAATTAGTTTAACTTAAAATTTACATGACTAACATAATATACATATTTTCTTCTTGTAAACAGAAAAAAAAATCTCACGGGGTTTTTTTCTTAACGCTTGAAATATTTTTCCTGTATCTTACCTTCACAAACATAAAATATCAGCCTTTTCTGAAATCTTCACTCTTTGGTGAAATTTCTGAAGCATATTTCTCCGAATTGCAGTATGGAGTAGTTTTTCTATTTATAAAATACTTTGCAGTTATTTTTTCAACCATGCATCATGCATGTAAAAGCAAAATTTCAAATTCTTGCATCGAGTTTAATTCGTTATTTTTGCTTTCTGTGAAAATTTAAAGAAACACAAATAATATCCGAATCAAATTGCGATATATTCCAATTCCTAGTCTCATTCATAACTAAAGCTTAAGATGAAAACTTTTACTTTATTATATCATTATAGATACACACTTTGATGTTTTCTTTTAACAAGAATAATTATATAGTTACAAATATCACGTGTGTAACAGTAAATAATAAAATAACTTGTTTGTTCACGCTCCAGAGGAGGGTTTGTCACTTCGTGAAGCCTTTATTCTCTTAATAGCTATTCGACAAAGGCCTTTTTTAAATACCATTAGTTATTGTGGCTTAGTGCCAAAAAACTTGTAGAGCTGAAATTTATCAGCTACAATCAGAGGGTTGAGTAATTGTAAAGTTATAAACTAAAATTTAATATTATTTTTGTGCAACGTGTTGTGTACTAGTTAAAGTAGTAAATTTTTTGTTTATAATGACTGACAGACTTAGGACAGCATAAAGGCACGGTGGCATGATAATAAAAAAAAGGTTCTCTAGTAAAAAAAATTATTTGTGAAACAAAAGAAGTTGGAAGAATAAAAATAATATCTTAAAAGTCTAACGCGATATAGCTGCTCTAAAATTACAAAAATACATAGTTTTTAACAACAAGCGTGTTGTTCTTAACCCGTCACTCTATTTACAGTGAACTCTCACTTATACACCGCCTCATTTATGCGCCTTTTTCACTTATACGACGATTTTCAATGGTCCCAGTACATTCCATAGAAAAATAATGATAGTATCATTTGTTTATGCGTCGCTCTAAATTTACATATTTCACTTTTGCGTCGAATTTTCCGTAAAATGTAAAAAAAAAAAAAATATCTTATTTTCTTGAAAAAAATAAGCATGTTTCTTAAGTTTCCTCTTTAATCTTTCACCTTTATTGCTCACGGAGGGCATTTTTCGCATGAACTAGAGTTCTGAGAGGGACAATCATTTACTATGGATAGCTTTAAAGGGAACAGTTTGTAATTAAATATGCTACAATGTTTGTTTGCTCATTATCATTGCAGTTATATTACAGGAATTGCCAAACCATAGTAATAGGTCCCTTTACTATAGAAATATTCTTATTCATTTTCTCATTAGAGCCTATGTTGTGTTTTAGTCCTTTAAATAAGCCTGTTCACTTATGCGTCTCTTTCACTTATGCGCGTTTTTTCGTTGGTCCCTTGGGCCGGCGCATAAGTGAAAGTTCACTGTATATTATTATGATAAAATGGTATAGTTTTCAGTCAGGACTCTGAAAAGAGGATATTTATAAACAGATCACAGGACAATAACGGGTTAACATCTTTTGGGCTATTATCTTTCAAGAAGATCTAAACATAGGCTAAACATTACAAGAGCAGAGCTGTTGCTAATTTGGGAATGGTTTCCTTCTGCTTTCCATTGCAAATTAAAGCGAAAGAGAGAGAATACTGATGTACAGATATTAGTTTTAGCTCATTTATTTTTAAAAGAAAGCAAAAGAAAATAACTTACTTACCACAAAATAAATCGAAATTACGAAAAAATATCAAATCGGCTGTTAATTTCCAAAATCAAAAGTAATAATCTCAGATTAATTCAGTAAACAAATGTCGAAAAAACTTATTAAAAAGTCTGACATTTATCAAGCGGATATTTTGACAGTTATTAAACTAAAATTAAGTCATCTGTTAAGAAAGTAATTTGACATTTATTAAACCGAGTTTGACAGTTATATAGTTGATAATAATTTTGTTAAATATCAAGTGAACATTTTCGTCGTGTTATAAATTAAAATTTGTCCACAACTACCGTGAGGCAAAATGCTTATCGATGTACTAAAATATTATACTAGCAAAAATAGTAAAGTATTTTACAATTAAGAGTTACTTCGTTTTCAAAATCGCCCTTTTTTTTTCTTTTTTCTTATAGTCCTGCTATACATATCCCAGACCAAGTTTATAAAGAAAAATTCATTCTGCATTATTTTAAGAACATAGTTGACTCTTTAAATACTTGCTTTACTTGAAGATGTCAGCTTTAAGGCACTTAACCGTTCTTACTAAATTAATGGCATAAAAAAAATCACCAAAACCTTATTTCGATTGATACGGTAAAATGTTACGCATAAAATAAAAAGTAATCACAATGGTATACAAAACAACTTGTATAAAGTTTTACGAAGTATGGACAGCTTTAACACACATGGTACAGAATCTGTCCAGGAATACCGAAACAGGAAATTGAAGGAAAGAGAAAGAAAATGAAACTAGACCATACCAGCCACTATTTCTTCAGCTTACTAATATAAGGAAATTCCAGAAGCAAACATATATTTTACTCATGTGGCAGCGGACCGTGTTTGAACAGCACTTGCATTCTATTTGCATCCAAAAGAATCACCCGCGAGGTGATGCGCCCAGTTGCACGGAATTTTCGTCTTAAGAATATGTTGGCTGAAATCCGGTGGCTTATTTCCGATTCGCGTTGAAATGGCTGGCAATTTGTTTTCGCAAAGTATTCGATTTTTGTGTGAGATATACGATGGGTTTCTTTTTTTTTCTTTTAATATCTAACTGTGTAGAAGGTTTTTTTTTTTTGAATAGGAACGCATGAAGAATGGATGTTATACCTTTTCCAATAAAAGGACAAATAAATAGATAAATGAGAAGTCTTGTGGCAACAGTATGATAATGGTTGGCCCTCATAACGAGCTTGGCGATTGATACGTACTTTTAGCACACTTATTTATTTTGTTTATCTGTTTGTTAAAAAAAGATTCATAGAAGGTTATTAGCCATTTTATTTCAATTTAAATTAGGGGTTCATCGTTGGCGTAGGATTTAAAAATGCACTTACAAGACCCGAATTATCTTGATTTTTTTCAGCAGCTGTGAAGATTGATTTAAAAAAAACTGGAAATGAGGCATAACATTATGACATCTTAATACAGATAAAAAGATTTCAGAGCAATGCGTTAGTTGTAAATTTGATCATTTCCAAGGTCCATAGTGCCCACATGTATTCAGGTAATCTGACCAGCACATACAACTCAGAAATGCCAAATTGTTAACAATAATCACAGGTACTAATTCCTCTGTTTTTTATTCATTCATTATTACCAATTTTTGCCTAAAAATAACTAGACACCTCGAAATTACTGATTTCTGATAAATCCTGAACATAGTAATTATACAGAACTTGCAATTTCCGGATACTTGATTAGGAAATGCTGCGTACAGTAACAAAAACTGATAGATTTAAAAAGTCTTACCCAAAATAATTTCACATTAAAGAAAATTAATTTTAAAAATAAACTATGTACTGCTGACTTAAGCATTTCGTTTTTCTCTGTTTATATCCTTATTTCAAAATATATTTTCACAATGTTAATACAAGTGTTCATTGTTTGTAGTTCTGAAAAGTTTTGCGCCCTTTTCAACTTTGCGGAAGCATGTGCGAACCTTGAATTCACCTTCTACTCTACACGGATGAGAGCTTGATTATAACAGTCCTTACATTTATATAATCTCTCATAATAAAGTTGGCAATATATGTTAAAACTAAACTCTCTGGGATCTTGACCCTCAAAACACAACTTGCCCAACACAACTCAAAACACACACCCCTAGGAATTTTTTTCTTTCATAGAGGTCATTTTCAGTTTTCGATGTAGGCGCCACCTGCATGCTTTTAGTTAATATTGCACCAGTGGCCAAAAATACTTGATGTAATCAGGATCAAATTGAATTTTGTAAATATGTATAGAATTTAAAGTTTTTGTCTAAATACATTTTCTTTATCAGTGTAAGATTTTATAAACTCCAGATAATTACGACGCGTAAGATTTTTCAGCGTGAAACAAAACTGCTTTTAAAAACTAACAAAGTAAATTTGATATTTTGCACATTAAAAGCATAGCATTGCATCTAAAATAACCTTAAAACTATTAAAAATAGAAGTCATAAATATTAAAAGTAATTGTAAAATATAAATAGAGTTTAAATTGAGACATTGGAAATCAAATTCACGCAAGAGTTTCAACATTTTACTTTGGAAATCCATTTGTAATAAGCATTCAACTAAACATTAAATTCAACTTCCAAAAGGAGGAAGTTGCCTCTTAAATGGAGAAAGGACACTCTGACATAACTCTTTATAAAAGGCGCCACTTCTTCAGATACATTACCACAAAAACAAGGCAAGTAGAGAGACTCGGTTGGAAGTTGAAAGGGAAAATGCGAAGAAGGAAGCAAAAGTAAATTAAAGCCAATAGAATAAATCCAATAAAATCGGCAAAGATTTTTCGCAAGCTCCAATTCCAAACGCAATTCGGGATATCTGGATAGATAAGCTAGATACGTGAAGAAATAAACTGGTTGCTTTTTGCAGTTAAACGAAGAGTTTAACACATAAAACAGAACCATTGACCAACTTACTCTTTGAATGATAATATTTTTTATTTCGCAAGTTGTGATGCGTTCTATATTTATATATATATACAGGGTGACACTTAATAACTTGGACACAGATCGTACATTATAAATTTGTTGCTAATGTAAATATTGCGACGAAACTTCAAAATAAGTATGAATACATTATTTTGTCTAATATATTTAATTGTTTTCAAATTGGCTACCGTTAGTATTAATACAGAGCTTTAGACGTGTCACAAAATTTTCGGCTACGGGCCGCAACTCACTTATTGATATTGTATCCCTTTCTTTCCATAAGGATTCTTGTAGGGATGCCAAAGTTTTATGAGGTTTAGTACACACCCTTGTCTCTGAGACGGACTAACCAGAATAATCCATTGGGCTCAAATCTGGGGAATACGGGGCCCATTCTTGAGCTCCAATGAAGTTCGGAAAATGTGTCTTGCAACAATCTTAAGTGTCTTTAGCTCTGTATGCAGCTGAAAAACCCTGTCCTTTGGTTTTTAAAGAACTTTTGTGACCAAAATAAGACAGTATCTTCCAAAATGGGTTTGCGGTATGTTTGCTGATGATTTTTTATCCCTTGATCAACAAAAACAAGTGGTGTTTCCCCACTAGCACATATCCCACACCAAACCATTGCAGATAAGGATCGTTGACGCCTCCAATCAATTAAGAAGTTCCAGGTGCTTCTGCCGACCAAACTCTATCATTATAGCTATTTTGAGCTTGTTCAATTGAGAACAGTTTTTCATATGTGAAGACCAATGTTTTCCATCGATCATCTGCGGCCCACTTTAACAGTTCTTTCCTTTTTTGAAGTCTTATAAGTATGTTCTTTGCTGCTAGCTTTTGAGCCTCTTTTATTTTGTAAGGGAGTTCAACTATTACCATCAAACGAGTGATGTCTATATTGATTTTTACCACTCTAGCAACCTTTCTCATTGAAATCCTAGGATTTCGTTAAACTCGCTTTTTGAACCCTTTCCGGTCGCTAAATGTGTTAACTGTGTGTGTTTTTTTTTTTTTTTCTTCCTGACCTGTCACCATCATGTTCAAGTTTTTTTAACCTTTTAATTGTATAGGAAATCGTGTGCTTAGCCACTTTCAATCGTTGAACAATTGCACATTTTTTTGTTTCTTGCTTATGTAATTCAAGTATGACAAATCATTTGCGAACCCTTATGGTTATCCCAACTAACTTACTTACACATATTTAGTAGCTTTTTATTATCGATTCCCTATCACAATATCATTAAAAATTCGGTAATACACTGCTCGACATTGAAAATGCAACACCAAGAAGGAGTGGTCAGAAATTCATGCAAATTTTACAGTAGACGCACGTCACTGAGTTATGCAAATGATATGAAATGCGCGGCTCTCCGACGCACGTGAAGTAAGATATAAGAGAATGAAGTTGAAAAGTGGGCTATGTTCATGTTGGTTTTTCTGCCAGACTAACTATCGGAGAAATTTGGTTTTTGTCTCGAAGGATACGTGTGATAGGAGGAAATACAACGCCGTCCTCAACGAAGACACTTCCAGCATATAGACGACTTTACAAGGGGTATGGTGATCGGACTGAGAAGGGGAGGTTGGTCCATACGTCAAATTACGTGTGATAGGAGGAAATGCCACGCCGTCCTCAACGAAGACACTTCCAGCATATAGACGACTTTACAAGGGGTATGGTGATCGGACTGAAAAGGGGAGGTTGGTCCATACGTCAAATTGCAGCTGATACCCACATAGATGCAAGCACTGTACATCGGCTGCGTCGGAGATGGTTGGAAAGAGGAAATGTAGCCACATTGAGGGGTGCAGGTGCAGCCAGAGTGACGTCAGACCGCTTGGATCGACGGATTCACCGACAAGCTGCGGCGGACCCTCAAGTCACTTGTACGTCGATTCTGCAGCACGTGCAAGGTACCCTGGATGTTCCTGTGTCGACCAGAACCATTTCCCGTCGACTGGTTGCACGTGGCCTGCAATCACGGCGCCCGCTAAGAAGACTGCCATTGACCTCACAGCACAGACTCCAACGTTTGGAATGGTGCCGGACCAGAGCGACGTGGATGGCAGAATGGCAAACCGTAGTGTTCTCAGATGAATCCCGCTTTTGTTTGTCCAGCGATAGTCATCACATACGTGTGTGGCGTCGACGTGGAGAAAGATCGAATCCGGCAGTAACTGTGGAACGCCCCACAGAGCGACAACGTGGCATAATGGTTTGGAGCACTATTGCATACAATTCCGTATCACCTCTAGTTCGTATTTGGGGCACTATGACGGCCCAACGATATGTAGATAATGTACTGCGGCCGGTGGCAATCCCATACCTTCAGGGTCTGCCAAATGCAATTTTTCAACAGGATAACGCCCGGCCTCACAGTGCTCGAATCAGCCAACATGCTCTACGAGGTGTACAGATGCTTTCCTGGCCACCATACTCTCCTGACTTGTCACCAATCGAACATCCCAAGTAGCATCAACTCATCGGATTTTGCTCGGCCGATCAACTAACTCCTCGTAAACTGATCCCGTAACGCACGACGACATCGTTCCGATCAGTATCCGAGCACGGTTTTCGATGAGCTACTTTTCATCGGAAAGCGATATCTTTCGGATCAACTTTCCCGATGAAAATAAGATGAGCAAAATTCCATCGGAAAACGATATCCTTCCGATCAAATTTCCCGATGAAAATTAACCGAGCTATGTGTTATTGGAAAACTATATACTTCCAATCAAATTTCCCGATGAAAATATGCCAAGCTACAGATTTCATCGGAAAGAGGTCGTAAAGATCAAATTTTCTGATGAAAATTTTCCCAATCTCAAATTTTTGTTAAATATGCAGTGTTGGTCTCATTATTCGTAGACTTGGTAGCGTGGTGGTAGAGCGTTGGCTTTCCGCGCCGATAACTCGGGTTCGATGCTGGAGTTGGCCAGTCGCAAATGGTTGGGGGAAATTAAAAAGAGGTTCCAAAATTCACTGCCACGGAACTAAACTGCGCTCTTTTTTTCTCTTTTTTCTTTAAATTGATCCAACTCTCATCGTATTTTGATCCAAAATTTATCGCCACGGAACTACACTGCTCGTATATTGATCCAACTCTCATCGTATTTTCATCCAAAATTGATCCTAAATTCATCGGCACGGGACTGCACTGCTCGTAAATTGCTCCAAATCTCATCGTAAACTCATCGGATTTTGCTGCTCGGATTCTGATTGGCCGATGAGACATATTGGAGCAATTCCCGATGAAAACTCATCGAAATCCGATCACCGGCTGATGAGAATTTCATCGGGTTTCGATGAATGGCCGATCATCGGCCGATGAGATTATGCTGCTAGGGATGTGTGGGACGTGATTGGACGCCGTTTGCAGAACCTGTCACTGCCTCGTTCAGAGGACGAACTGTGGCAAATGGTTGAAAGGGTATGGAGTGCCATCCCTCGGGACACCATCCGCAGGCTTATTGACTCCATGCCTAGACGTGTTTCTTCGTGCATCGCTGTCCGCGGTAGTCCTACTTCTTACTGAGCCGACGCCGTCCTCGCTCTAAATTTTGCTTATTTATTTTGAAATAAATATCACTTATTGTTCCATGCTGTCTCTGTCTTCTTACCAAATTTCATCAATTTCTGACCACTCCTTCTTGGTGTTGCATTTTCAATGTCGAGCAGTGTATTTACAGAAATTTGGTTTGAAACTTTGTCTAAGTTATTTCTTGTCACCCTGTTAATTTTAATTAATCAACGACACCCACTGAAGATGGATTAAAGCCATTCAGACCACGGCACAACAGCCCGGAACCCTTAACAAATATTTACACCGGCCGTGAAAGCCTTCATTCTTACATAGTAATTTTTCATTAAAATGTTTGAATTATTTATATCGATCTACCATATGCTGTAAAATGTGTTTTACGAGAAATGGTGAATTGATAAAGCTCATAAATTCAAAAAATACGAAAAAAAAAATAAAAATTAACAAAATTCCTGAAACACAATTAACATCTCTCCTAGATAATACGTGAGGGAGAGGGGTACTTGGAATTAAAGAATGAAAGACAAGTAAACAAATAACTTTTGTCAGATCCATAATCTTTAGAAAAAATGCTAAATCTAGAGCAAGACAAAACCCAAGAATCAAAAGAAGGAAAAGGAAAAACTGAAACTGGAAGTCAGAAACTGCTTTCTTCAGGTCTATATATTAGCAAGTTTTGGATCACAAATGTATTCCATTCATGTCGAATACATGCGCGCATGAATAACACTTGCATTCTATTTGCATTCGAAAGAATCACTCAGAATTGCGTATGCTTGGATGCAATGCATTTTTTTTTATTTATTATTTATTTATTTTCCTTTTCCTTTTTTTGCCAAGATTGCGTAAGTCGAACTTATTGAGTTTATTTTCCTTCCTTGTTGAAATACTTCCATAAAATATCTCATTTTCTTTCTTTTTTCTTTAAAACTTGACTGATTAGTTTATTTATTTATTCATTTAATTTTTGACTCATGTGTTATTTTGAAAACATGAAAAAAATTGTTTTCATATTTATTTTATAACTGCTTCTGTGAATCTCTTTTATGTGTGGCTGAATGTTTTCTTACAGCTTATCTTAATCAAGACTTTTATTTCTCAGAGTTTATTTTATTTGCGCTAAACAAAAAACAATATTTATGACAAACAAAACGCATTTTTTTGCCAATCTTTAAATATTAGTGACATATTTGTACTTGAATTTTAAAACAAGTACAATTAATAATAAGGTTTATTTTAAAAAGAGCAACTAAACTAACGAAGATTTAAAAAAATTATTGGGTAGGCATTTTTCCACAGAACAACAACACGTTCAGACTGCAAAAAATGAAGTGTTGTTTTTACAGTGTACTACTGGCAGTCAAGGTTCCAATTTAAAACTATAAAATGCACAGTAATAAACTGTAAAACTAGCAATTTTACAGTTGCTTTAGAGTTAGAAATTTTACAGGTAATTGCCGTAAAATTTATATTATACTGTAAAAACTACAGTATGATACTAGCAGCAGAAATTCCAGTTTAAAACTGTAAAATGCACGGTAATAAACTGTAAAATGAGTAATTTTAATTTCTTACTGTAGAGTTAGAAATTTGACAGTTTATTACTGTAAAATTAGCGATTTTTACAGTTTTTTACTGTAAAATTTGCTATATTACTCTGTGAGGGCAACATTAATTTTTAACAGTGCGGAAAGAAAGGACATGGACGTAAGAAAGAAAGTGCAGCCATGTCCCAGTCGGAACGCGAACCTGGAACTTCCCACCCGCAGTTAGACTTCTCACACCACTAGACAAATTGTCTGTTCCAGAACTATTTGTTTCAAACACTAACCCAATTCTTGGCATTGCCAGAAAATTTATTCACAAAAAGATCTTTTTTGACACTAAAAAAGAAATACCGTCAGTGACGGTCTTATATTGAATACATAAAGAATTAGGGGGGAAAAGATATCCTCTGTCTTAGCATTAGGCTTTTTTTTTTTTTTTTTTAATCCTGGCTCCCTGCCGATATGAACATTGTTTTTTCAATGGCTCCTAAACTGGGTGATGTGGCACCATAGAGCTCCACAGCAAGAAATAATGGATGCCCTTCAAGGAACTCATTATATTATTCTTTCGCCTAAGAAAGCAAAAGACTATGATTGATACAATTAAAGTAAAGGAATGTAAGGCAAAGTGAAATAGTTGAGGTAATACATCTGGTTCAATGTTAACAAACTAGAAATTTACTCTGAAAATCACTGCACAAAAAGAAAAAATAATGTATTTTGAAAAAAACTATCGTTGATACATAAAATTTCATTTTTGATAGTGTTTTGCACCTTCCAAAAAAAGTAGAAATTTTTCACCTCAAAAAAAATAAAAGGGGCAAAGGGTGCATACACAATGTAAACTTTACCAAAAAGTGGCAAAAACCACGCCCACTTACATGCCAATACATTGATTTCCCAAGGTCAGGGGGGGGGGCAATTGACCCCCTTGCCCCCCCCCTTAATGACGGGCTTGTTAAAAATGCAATATTTTTGTCATGGCAGATTTTTTATTTAATGAGTTACGGTAATTTACATCAAATGAATGTGTAAATAAACGAATAAATGAAATCAAAAAATAAACAAATATATAAATAAACAAATAAATGAAATAATTCGTATATGAGAAAGAGAAATGATTGAACAAAGTAGGAAATGAATAATAAGTTAAGTGAATGGATGAATAAATAAGTGAGTAAAAAATTAAAGAATAAATAAATTAATCAATGAAGAAATACAGTAAACTCTCACTTATGCGCCGGCCTAAGAGACCAACAGGACAAATCGCATAAGTTAGAAAAACGCATAAGTGAACAAGCCTATTTAAAAGACAAAAATGCAGCATAAGTTCTAATGAGAGTATGAATAAGAATATTTCTATAGAAAATGGTCATATTACTACCAAAGACCTTACTGTAATCTAACTTCCAAAGGAGAAAACAAAAATTGTAGCATACCTAATCACAAACTGGTCCCTTTAAAACGATCCATAATAGATAATTGTCCCTCTCCGAACTCTAGTTCATGTGGAAAAAATGCCTTCCGTGAGCAATAAAAGCGAAAGATCAAAGTGGACATGCTCATTTTTTAGGAAAATAAATTAAATTGTTGAACATTTTACAAAAAAATCGGTGCATAAGTGAAATAGTTATCTTAAGAGCAACGCCTAAACGAATGAAATTATCATTATTTTACTATAAATTGCGCCGGGACAACTGAAAATCGTCGCATAAGTGAAAGAGGTGCATAAATGAGACTGCGTATAAGTGAGAGTTCACTGTACATTAGGGTATGTCATAAAAATAAAAGTTTTTTTTTTCTACTTGGTACACGCACTTTCCTATGTATTCACTCATTTTGAGTTGATTGGTACAAAAAAAAGTTTTTGGAAAAAAAATTTAGCTACCGGGAAAACGGAATTTACATAAGTGTTTTTTCAAAAAATTCACTATTTTCAGGGTAAAAACGCAATATAGCTGCAGGAGTTTTTTAGAAGATTGTTCTGCTAATTTAAATGCATATTTTGAACGAACTCTAATGAACATACTTTCCTTATAAAAAATGCAGTTAAATATACATTTCGGCTCTTTTTGTTTTTAAAAAGAGCAGAAATTACCGGTAATCGTTCCTACTGAAACGGGTTACGCTTTTGGTCAATCGACACCGCTGACTTCGTTAGGCAGTCAGTTGTTCAGGGAAAAATGCCGCATACATCTGGGAAAGTGACCCCCATTTTGCTTATTACGCCCCCCCCCCCCTCCCAAGATAACTTTTGACCAGCAGACGCGTTTTCACTAAAATGTCGTTCATCCTGCGTAAGATTTTTATATTATTTGCGCTTTCCGACAAAAGGCAAATTGAGATTCTCTTTTTTGTTTTATTAAAGGATGGATTGATTTCCACTGAAAAAATGGAAAGCGAAAGGCACTAATAATTTTAAACATCGAAGAAGTCGGACTTACAGTTCGACTCTCCCGAAAGCTAGTGCAGTCGTGTCATATTATGACTTGAGGAAATACCCTGGAATTTGTGTAGTATAGCTGTACGAAGTAAACGAAACTACCTTGATATTAGTAGAGCGGCCGTTACTTCAATCAGGTTTGCTGTGTCAATCAACCGTGGCAGTTGCTATCATCTGAAATAGGATTATTTGACTGATTGAAAATACATATAGGTATAGACATTGCCTTCAACTAATTGGCAGTGGATACCTCCATGAAATGTCTGGCTGGAGTAAGGGAGGCATGCTACATTTATATCGGAAAACTCCTCCATTACATACTTTTTAGATCTTTCTTTCTGCTGGCTTCACATCAACAAGCAGATATTAAGTCATATAGTCACAAAACTTGGCGGATCAGCTTCTCCACAAAAGGAATGGATTGGTACTGTAGGTAAACTCTTTTCCCAAGCTGAGTTTCTTGAGAAAAAAACAAAGTTTAAGCCAATTCAATTTTTGGAGCCCCTTGTTAATATGGACGAAAATATTGCTAGTCAGTCGATCAGTTCCGTGGAAGGCAGAAGCATTGAAGCTCACTGAGATGTTTTTTATCTTCATCGAGATGGCCTGCTTTCACAAGATTACCCAAAAGGCTAAATATGATAGCAAATGCCGTGGTTGATTACACAGCAAACCTGACTGAAGTAACGGCCGCTCTACTAATTAATATCAAGGTAGTTTCGTTTGCTTCGTACAGCTATACTACAAAAATTCCAGGGTATTTCCTCGAGTCATAATATTACACGACTGCACTAGCTTTCGGGAGAGTCGAACTGTAAGTCCGACTTCTTCGGTGTTTAAAATTATTAGTGCCTTTTGCTTTCCATTTTTTCAGTGGAAATCAATCCATCCTTTAATAAAACAAAAAAGAGAATCACAATTTGCCTTTTGTCGGAAAGCGCAAATAATATAAAAATCTTACGCAGGATGAACGACATTTTAGTGAAAATGCGTCTGCTGGTCAAAAGTTATCTTGGGGGGGGGGGGCGTAATAAGCAAAATGGGGGTCACTTTCCCAGATGTATGCGGCATTTTTCCCTGAACAACTGACTGCCTAACGAAGTCAGCGGTGTCGATTGACCAAAAGCGTAACCCGTTTCAGTAGGAACGATTACCGGTAATTTCTGCTCTTTTTAAAAACAAAAAGAGAATGTATATTTATGTATATTTAACGAATGAATGAATAATAACGAATTAAATGAATGTATATTTAACGAAATGTATATTTAACTGCATTTTTTATAAGGAAAGTATGTTCATTAGAGTTCAAAATATGCATTTAAATTAGCAGAACAATCTTCTTAAAAACTCCCTTATGTAAATTGCGTTTTCCCGGTAGCTAAATTTTTTTTCCAAAAACTTTTTTTTGTACCAATCAACTCAAAATGAGTGAATACATAGGAAAGTGCGTGTACCAAATCGAAAAGAAAAACTTTTATTTTTATGACATACCCTACTGTACATGCTTAATTTAGTAAATGAATGCATAAATAAACGAAATGAACTATTTCACTTTGCTCCGCATGCATTTGCCAAACTACCACTGAACATTTAAAATCAAAACATTCCTAATATAAACTGAATAAGGCCTGCACTAGACATCAGTAGATCTTAATGAAATGATAATTACAAAAATTTTGTCATTTTAAAATAACAAGAAATATTTTTGTTATTTTTAAATGATTCGTGGTTTTTGTCGTGAAAAATCACGAACATTATATCAAATTTTGAAAATAATTTGTATAATTTTTTTCATTGATCTATGGAACTTTTTTTTTGAATGGAATCAACTATATATCCAGGAACTTAGTTAAAGTATTGCTATATAGATGGTGCTGAAAACTGGGGAAATATTTTACTATAGTCACTTTGCTACACATTCCCCTACTTTCATGAAACTTAAAAACAACTTCAACATAAATTTTATATATCGTTCTCTCACTTTAAAAACATTTCTCTCAAAATCGTACAAATACAAACTTCTGTGTATTAATATATTACGTACACGAAAGTTGTTATAAAATTAGCTGTCTTAGGGTGTATTAAGAAAATTCCAATTCTTAGTGAGCCACAACTTTAAACGTATGGGAACACTTGCTATTCAATGTGATAAATATCCCAGGAAAAATAGTAACAAGAACATTAATCATACATGTACTGCTTCATTAAGTAATATTTTACGAAAAATCAGCACCGCTTAGAAACGTTTGAAAATATCGCTTTAACTTAGAATTCTGTACTTTATCAACAAAATGGCAAATTGTGCTTCATCGTAGATATAACTGAAATGCACCCTTTCGGTTATGAAATATTTAAACACATCTATCAAAAATTACCAAACTTTTAGTCTGACAGAATTTTTACTGTAATTTTTTTCGTATCTCATTTGACAATATTTTTCCATTTTATTCGATAGCTTTATGCTGTTTTCCGCGGTTTTCTTTTCGTGGCCATTACGTTCATGATGCACCAAGGCATTTACAGTTAGCGATAAAATGCATAAAATGACGAAATGTTTTTTCCTTTCTTTTCTTTTACAAGAATGTCAATATATAGACCACGGTTCAAATTTCTTCTTTTCAAGAGTCTTGTTGATGATTGCAAAATCAACTGGAAGATGAAACCCATTAATGCCTAACGTCCCTTTTTAGGGACATTCCAAAAAAGGGTCTGAATTTCCCCCAAATGAGCATTTCAACCAAATAATAGTGTTCAATGAGTACCTTGGTATTGTTTCAATTCGTTATTAACAGATTGCAGAACATAACCATTGTAAAGTGTGTTCTGTAGCAGTTTTAATATGATCTTTATCAAAAATCACATCGTTCACAATCTCAAGAAAAAAAGCTAAGTTTTCAAAGTTATTCCCAGCTTCCCAGTTTATGTTCATTGCTGATTTTATTTCTTCTTATAAAATGTCTTTTTAAATATTATATTGTAGGCAGAAAAAATTTTTAGTAAAAAAAGTATGTACCCTCTGGGGTCTATCGTAACTTTTAAGGGACGATTTTCTTTCCTTAATAAAAAAAATTATTTTTTATATAATATTTTTTTAATTATTTTTTCTGTCCATTAAACACTGTTTGAAACCAGTATACAAAATCTCTTTGAAAAAAAAAGTCAGGCATTAATGGGTTAAGACCACGAAAAGAAGAATTAACGACTTTTCACCCCACCCCAAATTTAAGATGAATAGCGAATAACAGAAGCAGTCTGTTCCTGTTTGCTGTGACGCTTTGCTCCATTCAATAAATTTTCATGGATTTGGCTAAATTTAATCCAAGAATTGCACGCAATTTTCGCGGAACTCACAACAAAATTCTCCACTCAGACTTTCTATCATCGCGTTTTCATGTACAGAGAAATTATTGTTGTTCTCTATTTTGAATAATTTGTTAGGTTTTGAAAATATGACAAGAGTACTTTCTTACAGAAGGGACAAATTCAAATCATGCATTGGCACAGGGATTATCTGATTGTGGAGGGGATGAGAATTTCTTCGCCATTTTCTGAGTATAGAGATTATTGTTATTGTTTCAAAATTTGTTCAGAATGAAGCATGAAGCATTCATTTGTTTTCTACGGGGTCCTAACACATTGAGTGGTTTGGGTCGAGTAGAAAACTTTCGATAAAAAAAATGTTGATGCGAAGAGTGCCCATATCATAAGCTTCCCACATCAACGAGCATGAAGTTATTATTTTTAATGTTGTTTAGATGCTCTTCATTAACACCAAAATGATTAATTAAAATCTAAAACTAAAATATATTCTTTCTCAGCTTTCACGTAGCTGTTCAGTAGAGCCAAATGGCATTTTTTGGTCGCATCAAGTTCCACATAATTTTTATGTCAAGGGGTTAAGTGTAGAGCCTGTGACCCGAAGGAAATGACAAGAATAATACACTAATAATAAAATAAATAAATAAATAACACGAGAGTCTGTTTATAGTATAACACATTATTTGAACAAATAATTTAGACACAAAAACACAAAATTAACAGCATGAATTTAGTCATGACAAAACCCGCATCTAATACATAAAGATTTCCCCAAATTCGTGTTGAATTTCAAACCGCTGATATTCTCCTACGAAGTCACCGTTACCATGTTTACTGCATCGTTCTTCTTCATGAGAATCGGCGAGAGTCATTTTCTCCAATTTTCCGAAATCGCCCATCAGGTTTAATGCCACTTTTTTTCCTGTCCATTTCGTATTTGATGCATTTTAGCACGTACTATCACGTCTGCTTATTTCGTGATAATAGAAATTCGATGCAATGTTATTCCTTAAAGTAAATGGCGACAGTGCTTTCGGAAATCCCTTTCGTATGCTTAAATCCTTATCCAATTTCGTTTTAGTGTGTTTGGGAACTTTTTTTGCGTGATCGCTAAAGTAATCGGATAGAGTACAAATTACATTTACGTTTGACTGAATAAAATAGCCTTTAAATACAAACTTTCAAAGATCTAGAGGAAAAAGAATAGGAGCCACTTTGCTCTTTCTTTTCATAGTATTATTCTTTACAGAGCAAAATATGCTATGCGTAGATAGTCTGAAACACCGAAAAAAATCAAAGGAGAAAAAGAAATAACTCAAATTGAAACGAGATAGTTTTTATGTATCTTCAAAATAAGTAAGTCATAAAATAATAAAAAAAAGGGAAAAAAAAAAAAACACCGCGGTGTGTCTGAAGAGAAGAAGGACTGAAGTTCAGAAATAAGAACCACCATCTACTGAACTACGTCTAAATCTTGCGCCGGATATTAAAATACTCAAATTTTAAATTGGGTGTAAAATGTATATATGGGGGCCACGTGGGCCTAGAGGTAGAGTACTTGCAAGCAACTGGTCGCGGGTTCGAATCCCACCTTGCCTATGGATGTTTTTTCATCCTCTCCGTGCCGTAAATCTGTCCTGTGTTAGTCAGGGGGCAAAGCGCATAGTACGCAGTCCTCGTGTATGTTGAAGCTGATGGCTTCTGAAATAAAAAGTACTATATATGGTCGTTTCTCCGTAATATCGTAATTGGCTGTTCGGACCGAGTATTTTAAAAAGGCCGACAATTAAAGAAAACTCTATGATTTAAAACATTTATCTGTTGCCAGTTTCTATTTATTAACAATTAAACTATTTGTAATTGATTTTAGTATGAGAATTTTAAAAGGATTTTCAATTTTCTCTCTTTATTCCGCTTTTGAGAAAAGCAAAGTTTATTAGAAAGGACTGTTAAGGATATTAGTATTTTCCGTGTTCTCTCAAATACATTTCAGTATATTTCAATTTAAAATGCTTTCTGGCCAGTGAAGTTCCTTTTAACCCTTTTATGCCCAATTTTTTTAACAATTTTTTTCAATTTTTATCTGCTTAAAACTCTTACTTGGAATGGTTTACATACATTTTAGGCTTAAAAAGTTCGCCGTTGCCATATTTATTAAGTTATTTAACGTCCTGTTTATGGGATATTTCGCTGATGTGTGAGCAAAATGCGACCTTACTTGACATTACTTTTGCAAAGTAACGTGACGGAAGGCATCTCTGATCAATTTTAAGCAAATCATTTTAAAATAGTTTGATTTTATGAAAAATATGTTCGCAAAAAAAAAAAAAAAAATACTTTCTGGATCGTTGCTTGACTGATTCGTCTGAAAATAGCTTTCAATAAATAAACTCTGATGTCGAAATAGTGCCTTTATCTTTTTTTCTCAAGAAGAAGGACTATTTAACTTGTGAAAACAGCTTTCGTTTTGTGATATACCCATTGCAGATTTTTGTATGCAGTAACTAACAAGCGTCCCGTTTTTAGGCTACTGGGCATACATAGGTTAATATGAGATCGGAAGTCAGGGTCGGGTTTTTTCCTAAATTTTCAACCTTATCTTAGTACTTTTTACAGAGGAGGTTTAAAAAATTAAAAAAAAAAATCCATATATAGCGTAAATTGTTGTTATCAGATAGAAAACATTTTTGAAAAAGCATATGCCCTTTAAAAGACGAGAAAAAGCATCTAATGTGGTATAAGATGGAGTGACAAAAATACCTGATCATATTTAGATGTAGACACCATCAAACAAATACAATTCGATCTACTACAGCACGAACCCGACCTACCATATTCAGTGGATGTATACAATCTATCTAAGTAAACCTAGTGTTCAGCCTCAAAGTGTACTTTTAGATGGATATACAAGATTCTGTGCTCTCATGCACGAAATATTCTGCATGACTGTTTCGGATGCAAATAGATTTTCTCGGCTTTCACTGAAGCTTGAATTCGGGAAAAATAGAATGTATTTGAATGTCGCGGAAGACAAGATAAACTCATAGACTATGAAGATACTATATTGGTATGAGTTTTGTTGTTTCTGGCTAACATGTTCGCGACGCAGAAGTTAGCGATGCAGTATTTTAAATCAGTTCTCTATAACTTCTACAGAAATTAAATTATAGCTTCACTGCAAAAAAAAATGATGTTTTTATAGTTGAAGATGGCTAATTTTATAGTAAAAAAACTGCTAATTTGCTAATTTTAGAGTAATAAACTGCGAAAATGCTAGTTTTACAGTGGGGGCATTTCACATCATATTGTTTTCATAGTTCACTTTATATTATGTTTGTAATTGTACTCAGAACATTGAAAATGCAATTTTCACTGTTTCGAACTCTACATTGAATTTTTCTCTAAATCTGGCTTAAACCGATTTTTAAGCCAAAACCGGTACTTGAGTCAGAAGAAGTAAAGGCTCACCTCTAATATAGCTAACAACTTTAATCAAAAAGTGAGTTCTATAAAAAATTATGGATTGTGAAAACGATGACAGTAGAGCCCGTAACAATAATTGGAATAAAAGTGTAGTTTTTAAAGAAAAATTCAATGTAGAGTCCGTAACAGGGAAAATTGCATTTTCAATGTCCTGAGTGCAATTATAAACATAATATAAAGTGAACTATGAAAACAATATGATATTTATATACTTTTAGAATGTACGTTTTCATTAAAAAAAAAGAAAATTTTTAAACTTGTAAACAGTTTTGTTACGGACACCCCTATGTCACAAATACCGTGAAATGCCCCAGTAATCAACTCTAAAATATCTAGTTTTACAGTTTATTACGGTGCATTGTACAGTTTTAAACTGGAACCTCTGCTGCCAGTATTATACTGTGAAACAACTTTATTTTTTGCAGTGCTTACTTTTTGTCTTATTTTCTTTGTTTTTGTTATGTGCCTAAAAAGACAACTAACCTTGTGGGAAATGTTTGATGAAAAAGTGTGAAAGAAATAAAATAAAATAAAATATAATACCGGTAAATTGCTCAAATCTGCAAATAACTGCAGACATTTGTTTTGGGGTTGAATGAAACTCCTTTTTCAATGCAGAAAAATGAGCATTTGGATGTACAGGCAGCTGGGAAAACATATTCGAAATTTTCTGCATTGAAAAGGGAGTTTCTATAGTAACACCAAAACATGTGTCTGCAGTTCTCCGCAAATTTGTGCAATTTAACATTGGTTTATGTTCTTTTACTTTTCTGTATAAATAGGTAAGAAAATAAATAAAGATATATCAAAACAGAAATAAACAACTGAATTCGTAAAAAACTAATTAAATAAAGCTAAAAAAACAAAAAAAACAACCCTTAAAAAAACAAAAAGTAACCCTTTCACAATTAGTTAGATAATTTAACAAAATTAACTATCGTAATTTAAATTTGAAAGACATATTTAAGTCTTCTACATACTTTCATAAATTGTTTGGTGCTTTCACATCTATTAAATAATGAAAATATGTTAACTATAAGGAAGTTGATGGTTTACTTTTAAAAGAAATGCTGAGCAAAACAATCGCATAGTTCGTCAAAGTATTTTAAACTAAGTACAGAAATGAAATGCAAATAACGGAAGTGAATTGTTTCAAGAAGAATTTCCTCATTTTGTAACCATACAAGTGTTCTACCTTTTCTTTTAAAGAAGTCTTTCACATTATATGAACCATGCTTCTAACGAGTTAGTTCTTTGTAAAGAAGAAAATCATTTTCATGCTCGAACGAATTGTTTTAAACAATTTCTTTCTTGGGGGGGGGGGGGGGAAATTTAATCTATACTTCAACTAAAAGTTGTTGAAGGTAATGCAAAAAAGAAGTTTAGATCTAAATTAAAGGAGGTTTCGTTGAGTACAAAGTTCCTTGATGTTTAAACTTTTGCAAAGATTTTTGTCGAATTAAAGAAGAACCCTGAAACCTATTCCTAATATAACTGAACAACTGAAAAAGAGTTCAAATTCCTCCCGTCCAAGCTATCAGTTTATTTATTTTTTCAAACTGCATAGTACAAGAGCAATGTCTTCACGTGTGTACTGCGAATAAAATTATCCACAACATCTTAAATATTATCAAGACATAATTAATGCTCTTAAAGCGTAAATAATTCCACAACAGGAAAGATTTAATTTGTGATAAATCATGCAAAGAAAGCCGTCAAAGACTGAGCTTTGAAGAGCAGAATTTAAAAATAATTTTAGAAAAGAGATTTAATTATATCTAACTAACAGGGGGGGGAGGCTTGAAACTATAAAGATAATCGTGCTAACCGCTTTAAAATATACTGATGGGGGCACCCCTAACCTGACAGATAGTATCTATATAACCTCCACAGTGCTGCAGGGTTAGGTTTGTATCAGCTATAGTTGTTTAGCGTTTTTAGTTTTTGCTTTAAATGTAGTTGTTTTATACAAAATGTGCACTCGAAATATAATTGAATTCAGGAAGTACTCCTCAAATAATACCTTCACAGTAAAAATACTTTTTGTTGTTGTTGTTGTAGAAGAAAACCGCAGAAAAGTTTTTTGGGTTTATACCCTTTCTTCTGTGATAATTACGAATTCTATTGGAAATATTTCTTTCAAAGTAGAAAAACAGCAATACCATTTTTCTGCTCTGTGTCTAAAAACTATTGATCTTTTAGCCAGAAAAATAAATTAGTTATGTGTCATGATGTTTTATACATGATTTTTACTCCGGAATGTATGTCAGCGGTTCAATGATTACTGTGTAATTATTCACAAAATATTTAATCATCTATAACTTCACAGAACATATATATTACACTTGTTCACAAATGAGTTAATATACATTGAGTTACTGTCAGTTGTGCATTTCTGTGTATCTGTATAGATAGTTTCATGCTATAATAGTTTGCATATAATTAGAAAATAATTTATCCATTAATGTTTCAAAGACATTTGCTTAAATTACAAAAAGTTTTGTATTGTTGC
>JAXGGA010005004.1:0-82131 GCA_038373865.1 Uloborus plumipes
AAAGTTTTAAATTAAAAAATGGCTACTAATATTTAAAAGTACAAGCTTAAGCGAAGCAAGCTAAAGAAAATAATTTCAAAAACATAATCTTTCTCAATATATAATTTAGAACGTAAATAACTAAAAAATAAATAAACAACAAGCAAAAATCAACTGCATCTTTTATGCAATGCAAAAAAAAAAAACTCATTTACTCGTATAAAAGTATTTTTCGTCATTTTCAATATATAAATAAATCAATCAATTAATGAAATAAATAAATAAATAACATTAAAAAACTTAAATTTAAATTGCATCGATATATATATATATTTTTAATATCAGACATAAAATCATATTCAGCTCTTTCTCTTGGTTAAGAAATAAACGGCCTCAGAATTCTTTTTTTTTTTTTGCTAAAAATTTTTGAAAAAGAAATTTCAGAAAGTAAAAAATAGTACTAAAAGTCCACCTAAATGAAGAATTTCTTTTATAAAAAATAAAATAGCTGGCAGTTCTTTCTTTCGTGTAAAGAACGCACTCTTCATTTCCTTTTTTTTTACGTTGGCAAAAATAAAACTTAACTTAAACTTTTGGTTGATAAGAGGGAGAAAAAATCATCCCGACAACCATATTTTTACAATAAAATCATTTTCGATTTAAATCCACTTGATTTTGATTTAGAGTCGATCATCCTCTAACATTCACCAATGTTAAGTCAATGAGAAATGACATTCTGATTTTAATTAATCTTTTCCTATCTCTTGAAAACCAAATTTCATGAATTAATTTAGAATTTACACAATTTTCTCAAATTTTGATTCTAAAAAGAAACTTTAAGCGTCGTTAATTGTCAAGATAAAAAGGTTTGAATTTTAGCGTTAATGTTAAACATTTTTGAAATTCTGAAAAAACCGTTGGATAAGCCAGATTTTAAAAAGTACTTTTGTACACGTTCTTCAAGATCATCTATATCTATAAAAATGAGTGTATGTATATATACTTGTTCTCTATACAAATCCACAGTTTGCGTCAGATTTTCATCAAACTTGTCACAGAGGTTCCTTGATGCCCTAGAATTCTCATAGGCGGGGTCTTGAAATTTTAAAAAATCTAAAAAGCTCAAATTTAAATTTTTTGTCAAAAAATGACCCTTTTATAGGAATCTAGCCTATTTATATTGTGTTCGAGATAGGCCTTTTAGCATTCAAATTGATGAAATTTAAGATTTTTAAATATGAGTATTTTCCAACAATGATTACGATTAAAGTAATGAATTTTCAATTTAGGGCTCACCTATTTCCTTTTAGCATTGAAATAAGTAAAAAACAATCATAATTCATGTGGACTTTATAAAAAGAACCACGGATTTGAATTTCAAATTTACAATGCGACGACAGTTGCGTCTGTAATGGAGATAAGCCTTCAGAACGAGAAATAGATTTATTTCTGAGTTATAATAATTTTTACTTTGTAGGTGGGAATAATTAATAGAGAAAAGTTAATATTTTAAATTTAGCGGGTGAAATTGATGCAATTTTTTCACTTTCATGTGCATATATTTCATGCCAGTGGACGCGGCAAAGCACAGACAACATTTATCTTTAATTTTCACCTTTTGATAAGACTATTTTTCTGTAAACGTTTAACTTTCTGTAATATTTTAGTTTTTTTTCAAAGTTTGTACCTAAGAAACAGATTGATGCAAATTATTTTATACCCATATGAATAGAACTCTTTCAAACTTTTTTTCCCTGAATGCTATGTTGTATTAATAAGCACTCGGGCAACGCCGGGTATTAAGCTAGTATTTAATGAAAACATTGAAAATCATAACAGAAAGAAAAAAAACCGTAGTTATGTTGCTAGAATTTTGTACACAGACCCATCACTCGCTTCTTACATCGATGGAAAGTTTTCGCAAAAAAAAAAAGAAATATTCTATCGCTCCTTCCCTTTTCGCAAGACTTGTTTTTACCCTTTCACTTCTGAAGACAGATGATTTTATCTTCCGATCGTAAACGCTGGTTATTAAAATAGTTTATTTCGCATCCACTTTCGAATCCTTGAACAAGTGTATTCACCTTCCGCATAGCGCGTCAAATGCCCGACGCATCTAGAAATTCGAGATAAAAAAGGAAAAATTTCCCCTGTGTTATGTCGTGACAAAGCGGATCGGCACATCTGCTGCCTCATTCACGAAAATATGGTTGTTTGTCGGAAAATATTTTGTGTGGGTCGTGCGACAAGGCTAAATGTTTTGAGTTTGGAGTTGAATGGATGCAAAACTTAAATTGCTACACTGCAAAAAATGAAATGTTGTTTTTATAGTATAAATGAGGGAATGAGGTATCCTTTACGAGATCTCCTTTAAGAACAAAAAAAAGTTTGTTCAAATCGGTCTGTTCATTGAAAAGTTATTAAGGTGGAATAGACAGACCAACAGACAAATAGACCGACAGACACACATTTTTCACTATCTCAAATCCCTACTTCCCAATTTTCAATTTTTCGACATTTATTTATTTATTTTTTCTTCCTTTTAAATTTTTTTTGGACTTAAGTGATATTTTCAAGATGCATTAAGCCACTTTAAATGCGTTTTTCGTCTTTCTTTTACTTTAACGGGAAAGTAGGCTAAAACGGGGGAGGTAAAATTTTTTTTTGGAAACCACTGGAGCCTGATGATTTCAGTTTAGTGCAGTTAGCTATGTTTGAGCTCTCTTTTTAATGGTTCAGTGGGGAAGAAGAAAGCAGATTGTAATATTATACACAATCCATATCCGAAATGCATGAAAATTGTCATAATGATGCTCCATTGTCAAAATGGTGCAGTAAGAGTAACTATTTTCAATTTCTGTCCGATTCAACACTCTGAAACAATCTGTAGAGGGTATTAGAAGCGTCGAGAAGCAACAGCGTCCCCTTCATTTGAATGAACTTCATCATGTGTCACTAAGTCTCGGCATTCAAGGAGTTTTAATAACAGGGAAAACATGGGGCATGAAATATTCCATCCCCGTCTCCGATACTCATATTAAAATGTAAAATCAACTTAACATGTTTTGGGGCATAAAAACATTTTATATACAAAATACGGTGTTGGTTTCTTTAAGCCATTAAATAAATTGAAGCACGGATAGCATTCATGAAATTAGATTATTTTAAACATTTAAGGAAAACAAGTTTTGTAGGAAAAAGCGGGATATGTGCAGTAACAAATTTCGAAAAAAAAAAAAAAAAATGGGTAATCCTGATAATCGCAATTAAATGTGATAAGTTGTTCACTCTCTTTAATCGTTCAGCTCGGAAAAAAAGCTATTTGCCCTAAACACAATCCACATTCGAACTGTATAAAAATTGTTAAAATGATGCTCCCTTGTTGAAATGGTGCAAAACTCTGTCTGAAATAATCTAGTAGAGAGCATTCGGAGTGTAGAGGAGTAGCAGCAAATGAATGTGTCCCTCCGAGGTCAGTTAACCCTTCCTTTGATTGAACATGTGTCACATACTCTCGGCATCCAAGGAGTTTTAATACAAGGACGTATCGAAAAATGCTTAATTGGAGGGGCAATTGATTACATGATGTATAATTTACTACATATCTTAATTTACAAATCGCACCCTTGCTACAAAAGTGCCACAACTCAAAAAACTACGTTTTCCAGGAATTGCAAAAAACTGTTCCCGGACTGACTAGGCATATTTTAGTATTTTTGAATTTGTCAATATGAAGACCGATACATCTCAAATTAAGATCGTTAGTTACGCACGTTACTCTACGACGGCTGGACGACAACTCAAGATATGGTATTTCAGGGGAAGGGGTCCTATGCATCTCGATAACAACAAAACGCCTTAACTGCTCTCTGGCAGCTGATTTTTCAATGCAACTTCTCGCTGTTTTGAATATTGGTAGAGACGTGTAAACTACGTCAAATGACGGCCATAACTCAAAAATTACCATTTTTGAGTTGTGGCACTTTTGTAGCAAGGGTGCGAAATGTTAACCTCATATGTTTTGAACTTCAATTGTGAAAAGTATTCTGAGAAGAGATCTAAACCTCCCTTCTAATAGCATCAAAGACAGTCTAAATGCCTTTTTTAAACTTCAACATTGAACATTTAGCAGTGGTGAGTCCATCAAGGTATGGGGGATCTCCCCTCCCTTGTATCCATCCCTGTTTTAATAACAGGGTTGAACAAGGGGCATGAAATGTTTTATCACTGTCTCCGATACTCCATACTAAAATATAACATTAACTTAATATGTTTTGGGGCATAAAAATACAAAGTATGGCGTTGGTTTCTAAACCGTTAAATAAATTACAGCACGCATAGCATTCATGAAATAAGATTATTTTAAACATTAAAAGAAAGCAAATTTTGTATGAAAAAGCTGGACGTAGGCAAGAAAATATTTGGAAATCATTGGGATGGCCTGAAAATCGCAATTCTATTCAGAAAGTTATGTTTGTTTTCTCTCTTTAATGATTCAATTTACAAGAAAAAAGCAGTTTGTCCCAAACAGAATCCATATGTAATTTTTTTCAAAATGATGCATTGCTGTTCCAATGGTTAAATTCAAGACTCTGTCTTAAAGAATCTGTACTGGGTATCAGGAGAGTCGTGGAACAGCAGCAAAGGAATGTGTCCCTCCGAGATCAGTTAACCCTTCATTTGACTGAACTTCATCATGTGTCACTTACTCCAGATAGTTTTAATAGCAGGGTAAACACGGGGCATGAAATATTCTATCATCGTCTACTGAAATATACAATCAACTGAATATGTTTTGGAGCATAAAAATACTTTATATACAAAATATGGTGTTGGTTTTTAAAAAAACTGAACAAATTGCAGCAAGGAATTTAGAAACCGTTGGGTTAGCCTGATAATCACAATTAAATGCAGTAAATTATGTTTGTTTTCTCTTTTTGATGGTTCAGTAAAAAAAGAAGTTCGTCTTAAATACAATCCACATGTGAAATGGTTAACAGTTGTGAAAATGATGCAATATTCTTGAATTGTTGCAATAGGAGTCACTTTCTTTACGTTCTGTTAAATTAAAAACTCCGTCTAAAAGAATCTGTAGTGGCATTTCGGAGGGGCGTCGAGGCTCAACAGCAAAAGAGTGTCATTCCGAGGTCAGTTAACCCTTCATTTGACTGAACTTCATCATGTGTCACTTACTCCAATGAGTTTTAATAACAGGGTAAATACAAGGGGCATTAAATATTCTATCACCGTCTCCTATACTCATACTAGATATACTATTAACTTAAAATGTTTTGGAGTATAAAAACAATTTATATACAAATGGTATTGGTTTCTAAATCAATAAATAATTGCAACACGGATAGCATTCATGAAAGCAGATTATTTTAAACATTAAAGGATATCAAATTTTGTATGAAAACACGAAACATATGTAGCAAAAAATTTGGAAAATACTGGGTTAGTCTAATAGCAATTAAATTAGTTATGTTTGTTTTCTCTCTTTAATGGTTCTGTTTGGAAGAAACAAACAGTTTGTTCTAAGCATAATTCATATGTGAAAAGAGTAAAAGTTTTGAAAATGATGTTTGTTTTCGCTCTTTAAGGGCTCAGTTTGGGAGAAAAAAGCAGTTTGTCCCAAACACAATCCATATGCGAAACGAATAAAAGTTGTAACAATTGCGCATTGTTGTTGGAATTTCTGTTAAATTCAAAACTCCGTCTGAAGGAATCTGCAATGAGCATTCGTAGCGTCGAGGAGCAGCAGCAAAGGAATGTGTCCCTCCGAGGTCAGTTAACCCTTCATTTGACTGAACTTCATCATGTGTCACTTACTCCAAGGAGTTTTAATAACAGGGTAAACAAGGGGCATGAAATATTTTATCATCGTCTCCACCGTCTGTTGACCCACGTGCCGACGCTCTCTTGCTTGCCTACAAAATGGCACCGGGCCCAGCCCCCAGGTTGCATGAACCCGTGTCAGGGTTGCTGACCCCCGGGTTCACCGTCCAGCGCTCGAACCCCTCGCGCCACCCGAGAGGACCCCGTTCCTCTCTCCCTTCCCGCGCAGGAATTCCACACACCCAAGACAAAGGGAAGAAGAAGAAGAAAAATGAAAAACAGAAATTCAAAGGCGGCGATAAACTACCTTGACCTAGACACAAATCCACCGGAGTGAGTAGAAAAGCATCGCTGGTTTCCTTTTGGAAGGTGCTTCGGTTAGTGGGACCTGCCATGAGACAGAGCTCGGTTGTGTCCTTGGTATAGGAAGTGCTGTTTCATTAACCTTACATGCGATGGAAAGCATCCGCTGTGTATTCCAAGTTTAATAACTCTCTGGGAAGCGCTCGAACAAAGGTAAGCACACTTTTAGGTGAGCGCCGTCTTGACGTATTTTGGCTCGCTGCAACGCATTTGAACCGGCGAACGGGGTGAAGGTTAGGCTTTCATTGAAGATTTTTTTGCCATTTTACGGAAGCTGAATAATCTCCGAAAGACAATGAATGAACCTTGTAACTTTGAATAGCATTTGTCATACGAGTTAGAATAATCAGCGTCATGAAAGTTGAAATTACTTGAATATTTCGTATTAAAGGAAAAAAAAAAAAGGCTTTCAGATGAGTAAATCGTTTTATCTATTGTAAAGGTAGTATCTGTATTCACTAAAGCAATTTCACTCAAAACTTTATTGAATCGAAACGAATTGTTAAAACAATACATGCGTCATTTTTGCCACGTTTTGCTAAATTGCAAACGTTTCGAGAGCTTGGCAATTCAACTTTAATAGATTTAAAGCTTCATGGCTAATAATGTCATAGTGTCTCGAATCTAAAAGTGCTAAATTTAGTCAATATCTGTGAACACAATAAAAATCGAAGAAACCTTTTCCATCTTTACAGTAAAATTTTCATTTAACCGGAGATAACTTTGTGGAGTGAGACATTTTTTCCAGTTTTTGAGAACGATATCGTTTGGCATTCTACTAAGTTCTTAAACCGTCTAATAGATGCGGTAGAATTTTCATTGCACAAAGATTCTATAGTATCCATTAGCTGGTTTTAAAACTTAGCAGAGAGCTAAATATCGCTGTTTTCAAAAACCGTCTAAGGTGTCCCATTTGGCAAAATTGTCCCTCCTGTTGACGGTATGGATTTTAATTAATTTCAATTACTTTTTTCTAAATTTCAAAAAAAGTAATGCTTTGCGCAGATGTAGAAATTAGAAAGCGTTTTTTTATCAATGATTTTTTTTTAAATAAGTGTTGATTCAAATATGTTTAAGCGCAGCCCACCCACCTCTTTCCCTATGATTTGTAAAGTAAACTCTTATCTTGCAGAAATTATGGTTATCGAAATTTTACGCGATGTGGTTTTTGCGTCAAACCATCAGCTAGTAAATAGTAGAGCCGCTATATAGACAGGCCGACGCATCAAGATTAAGTTTCACCACTTTGGATCCAATTCCTTAACTTTTACTTTCAAATTTTCATTGTTGCGGAGTAGGGTTACCAGAAAAAAGTTTTAGCTTATTGCTAAGCTTTGCCAAATCCACGTGCCGCTAATAATTGCTCACAGTGAAAAATTACCAAAACGCGATTACTGGCCATAAAAGACAACCACTAAAACACGCAAACACGCGCTGGATCCAAAGTGGTGAAACTTAATCTTGATGCGCCGGCTCGTATATATAGGGGCCTTAGTAAATAGCGAAGCATAATATAATGGCATCATTAATTCTCATAACTGCAACGGAATAACTTAACATTAAATGAATACATCGATTACGTGATGTTTTTAATCGTATGAAACAAATTTTACGATGATGAAAAATAAAGCTACAAAATAACAAAAACCACACATGCTGCTGTCGTTTTCCGAATTTTCAAATGAAAAAATTGACATTTTTCCGAACGGCAAAAACAGTTTGCTACATCATTTAGTTTAATTGCTGTTACGCACCAGAAATAATTTAATGCTAATCGAACATTGCGTTCATATCAAATATCGAGCAAGTACCCGCATTCTTTGGTTCTATACAAGAATGATTAAATAATCTGATTAATGTCATGCTACCATTAAAAACGATGAAATAACAAGCATAAATTTCTCTGCAGTGTGAAACCTAGAAAAGAATTACCCCTATGAATCTAATAATAGGACATCTTCTCGGAAGCTATAAAAACAAGTCAGAGACCTATCTTGCATGGTATTGCCACCCTATAAGAAAACTGGAATTCCATCCTCCCTACTTCTTTCACTCCCCAACGCAGAAGGAGATGGGCAAAAAAATATGGAAGATCTACCCAGAGAAGCAGGTAGAAATATGCAATGGATTGCGTGTGGGTGTTGAAGCATCGAGCGTGGTCTCGGCGGTTTGAGCCTCTGCAGAAAAGCGGAAATTTAAAGCTTTCAACAAAATTAATTAAAAAGAAGGCTGTGATCAGTTCACCTCAAAGGTATTTCTTCTCTTTTACTTCTATCAAAAGAGACATTTAGAACCAAAATTGCGTGAGGTAATCAATTGAGAATACTTTAAGTTTACTCATGTACAAATACTATACTAAACTTTAAAATTCAAATTTTTAGTTAGTCGTCAGTGACCGGTGTATACTTTTAGTTTAGTTGCCATTTTCTTTTATCATTTCAAAAATTTCACAATTAATTGAAAATAAGCCTTCACTGCAAAAAAAAAAAAAAAAGATAAAAATGTGATACCTACTAGAAAATCTTTAGGAAACTGGGATTTCATTAAAATTTTTAATAACCTACATAGCTTCTGCTCAAGTAATTTTGTAACTTTATTTAAGAAAAAGCTGTATCCATTACTAGAAAATTTTTTGGAATCGCAGTTTCTTAGAAATTTTCTTGCAGTATTAGTTTTCCTCTAAACAGTTATGTACAACATCAAATGGAAAATTTCATTCTGTAGAAAATATTGCAATATCATAAAATGAGAAATATAAATGTAACAGCATAATTTAAGCAAAATTCGTGGGGAACTACGATGTTATTTCGTGAATTGCATATTGGTTTGTTTTAAGTAAATGCAATCGAACAAAAATGTGTTAATAGTGTAATTTAACCTATAAAAAAAATGCTTTTATTTTATCAGCGTACTATTTTTCTGACCACTTGCACATTCGTTATTTTTTTTATGATTATCCTATATATAAATACAGCTTTATGAAGTCCTCTAAATATCACATATTAAAAATTTTCATTACTGGAAGATAAGTAATATGGGTAAAAGGATAAACTCTTTACTTCGTGTTTTTTTTTTCTTTTTAAAGACTATTGAAAGACTTTCTCTGTCATAATATTACGTTTCGCTTCCGCTCTTTTCATTGCTGTCAAAACAATGAAAAATAGCAGTAATTATAAACACAACTAAGCTACCAGGGCAGCTAGATTAGCTTCCTGCGGCATGTTGATGCATAACGTCCCCCTCTCTAACTTTTACCTAATTCTGAAGTTATATTATTTGATATAATGTAATGTTCATTCGATTTCATGACATACCACGTACGTGGGCCGGCGTTGCACGGGTACTTCGTACCTTGAAAGTAGTGAGGAAAATTTCAAGAAACTACTCCCCGCCAAGGCAGTTCGCTAAACGCGCCTTCGCGCCTTCAAGATGGTGAGGAAAGTTTCAGTAAGTTCAGCTAGCTCAAAGGAAAGAAGCAGACATAGATACTCAGTTTTTAATATAAGTAGACGGCTTTGCAACTAATTTAATTTTCAAAAAATTACAAGTTGCTTGCGATAAAAGTATTACGTACGTGGCCCGCTAATGAGTTTCATATTTGATTTAGTTAAGCCTTCATTCAAAATTCTCATTATCATTGTTATTACTGTTTCATAGCAACCACGTTTTGCAACAATGGATTTCACATTTAATCATTTTGGCCTAATCGCTTTAAATTTGACTACTTATTAATTGATATCTCCGTAAATTAAAATCGTATAATAATATAAATTAAAACTAATGAAGCCTGAAAAATTTCCTATATATCGGTACCTGGTTCGACTTTCAGTTCATTGGCGTTCAGGAGAAAGAACATAGATAGAAAGAAAACTAGATAGAAAGATACTCAGTTTTTAATATAAGTAGATTCCGCTTTTTAATAGCTGCTAAAACAATGAAAACAAATAAAAATTAAAAAATTAGTTTCGTCAATAAATTTAACGAATAATTTTAAGACTGCAATTAACAATCATATACTTGAGCCCAGTGGCGTACATAGCGCCCCCGCAACCCCCGCGGCGCGGGGGGGGGGGGCGCAAGACGATTGAGGGCGCTCGATCGAGAAAAATAGCACTATGAGTTATACGGGGAAAGTATTTTTTTTTACATTTTAATAGGGGGCAGGGGCGCACTTGTAAATCTTGCGGGGGAGCGCATCTTAGTCTATGTACGCTACTGCTTGAGCCCTTCATATCAAAAACCAGTCAACAGATAAATTTGTTGTTTTAAGAAAAACGAAAAAAAAAAAAAAACTGTTTAGCAACCTACTACTTTTTATTTAGATGTTTTTTAATTTTCTGGCTTAAAGTAGACCTTATTTCGATGCTTCACCGACAAAAAATATTTTCCCACGTCTTATCTTCAGGGCAAAAAACAATATTAAAACTTTTGTAGTTTTACTGCTTTTTGTAAGAAAATAATCGTTCACGCCTATTTTCAGAGCTTATCTCTCAAATATCGTAGAATTTTGTAAGAAAAATGAGAAAAGTATGTCAAAACATTACTGTTTTATTTAGCACTAACTAATTATATTATTATATATGATTTTTTTGTCATATTTTGGTTCCTAGAGAGATAGCTATTCATTTTCTTAAACCGTTTCGACTATGTTCTCAATATCAGTTGTCTGTCAATTCAAATTGTTGGTGTAGAAATCTTCATACCCAACTAGATGCTTTTGAGATTTTTAAATAACATATTTTCTTTGCATTAATAGGAACCCATAACAATAAAGAAAAAAGAAAAAAGTCAAACCAAAACATAAATCAAGAGATGATAAGGTTGAGCTTAAAGATGTAAGTAAATATTAAGAAGAAAAACATTTTTCTCACCTTTCGTGAATGATATGTACTTTCAATAGGAAATTCTGGAGCATTTTATTTTTCCACTAGTGAAGATGTAGATTCAGCGAATTTATCAGTATGTGACTTAACCAACACTCTTTTTGGACTTCTCTTATCGTAAATAAATTGCTTCGAAAAAAAAAATTTGACTTGTAGGAATAGCTCTTCCTGAAAATTCATCTGAAGTGGTTAATATTTTTTTTATTATGCTTTGACCACCTCGTTTTGAAATTAAAAATAGCGTTCCGGGTAACTCTATGGATGGTAAAACTGTTTTATCAGTCTTCGAAATCAGTTCACTATACTCATTTGGGGTATAAATTCCATCTATCCTTTTAATGGATCCTTTTTATAGTTCCTAAGTCTCTGCTACATGGAGAGAATGAATGTCCACGAACAACCCAGACCAATATTACCAACGGAACAGAAGGTACGCCGCAAGAAAGAACAAAAAAAAAAAAAAGATAGCTTAGTGTAGAAACCAGTCAAGAGACGTAGTTGACAGGTTTTTGCACTAAAGTCAAAATTTAGCCTTCTTACTATTAAAACAGCGTCCTTTGTGTGTATCTGTACCAAAATGTGCAGTTACCCCAAAAGAATTACTGTAATCCCCGCTTAAACGAATAGTGTCGGTTCCAAGAAATATTATTCAATTAAACGGGGTATTCGATTAAGCGGGGATTTTAAACATTACGTTATGGGCGTCGGTTCCGAGGTATTTTATTCGTACAAGCGGGGTATTAGTATATCCGTTACCCGATTAAGCGGGGACGACAGTACATGGCACTAATAACTGAATTAAAAAAAAAATACATATGGGTCATTTTCACCATATGCTTACATTTCAAAATTTTTAAGTAATTTTTTTAACTTGCTATTTTCTTTTAGAAACACTAACAGATGTTTAGTCACATATTGTAGGTGTGTAAAAAAGTAACTGGTTGTACACTTTGATGAATAATTAAGTATTCAAATGATGTTGTAAAACTGTAAGTTGCAAGGAAAATTGTCGTCCATTACCATACAAAATCAATATGAAATCTCACTTTTAAACTATATCATAGAGCCTAGAACCAACTTCACTTGAAATTATTTGCACCCTGAAGCGATGTTTGTGATGATTGAAATATTGATCAAAAACTCTATGGTAACGAATTTGACATTTGGTAACGGATTTGACCAGTAACGGACTTGACATTTCAACCAAAATGTCAAATTATGGCTAGGTTGTCGAATTAAAAAATTGAGCAACGATATGCATTTTCTTAGAGTTGTATAAGGAACAATATTTAGGGGTAAAAGTTGAGAAAAAGTAAAAATTAATACTAAAATCTTTGGTAACGGACTTGACAATGAATAAAAATACGCACCTGGAAAAAATTTTGTGCGAAGCGCCACAGCAATACTTCTCGACTTAGGGAAACAAAATGGTACAAAATAGTTACGTGACTAATTTGTTAAGTGAACTGAATATGTGTTACCATCTTTTGACTTCAATAAATACCTTTTTTTAGCTAAAATAATCTTAGGGTAACGGACTTGACAAGAACTTCCGGACAAAATATATTCATACATTTCTTATTGAAATAAAATTACTATTGTCAATATTTATCATGAATACCATATACTAATAGTCAATATATAAAAATAATATGTCGCATTTACTTTTTTTGACCAATAAGTATTGGAAAAAAATAGTTGAACTAGCGAAAATTGGAAATGGACAAGCGTTTTTGCCTTGATTCTCATTTTTAAAGACTTATATAAAAATAAATAAATAAATTTCAATAATTTGTTGAGTGATAGAATTTTTTTGGGGGTATTTCTTGCAGAAAATAATTATTCGCATTGAATTTAAAATATAAGTTATGCTTCAAAATCGTCTTTTTAACCTCCGGACAGCAAATGTAAGCAAATTTTGAAAATGACCCATATATGTTGACTGGTTTTTGAAATAAACGGTTCATTTGGTGATTTTGGGAATTTTAAACTTTTCAAATAACACAGGTTTTTAGTGATTTCTTCGATTCAAGTCAAGTCATCGATTTAAAAGCGTTTTTAAAAGCTTTTTTCCGCTATACTTGTGTGTTACTTAGGTGCAAATTTCAAGCACTATCAAAAAATCACATATTTGTTTCATTTCATACTTTTTTGATGTGAGCTTAGGAGTTAAAAAGCGCTTATATTTTATTATATTTTTAATTGCATACATGTTTTTACTGTCGAGTATAGTAAGTATATTTGTCATTGATTTAAATACTTTGCTGAATTGGGGGAAAAAACTGTTACACAATCGTCTTCACATTGGCGGTTCGTGCAGTGGGGTAAGGTGTCAACTACCCCCTCACTTCTAAAAGTAAGGGGCCTTGCCCCTCACTTTTCAAGGTTAAAAACTAATGATCGAGTAAAAAATGATTTTTTACTCAGTAGATTGATTAATTTCACCAAAATAAAAACTGAAAATTCCAACAATGGGATTTTTTTTACGTTATTTCATAAGAATAAATGAAAATCAACTAGTATGGTAGATTTTTGAATCCATATATTTCGCATTTTTAGAGGTCATTTAATCAGTTATGTTAAAATTCAATAATATGGCCGTATCAAAAAATTTTTTAGAGGTACTACCTTCTACTCCCCCCTCCCTATTTTTTTTGACCTCTCCAGTTTTTTGGTGCACTATCCACCTATGCGTCTTCAAGTCGAAATTCTGAAATGTACAATTTTGGAAGTTTCTGAAATAAAGATTTGAACACCGTCATACTCGTATATCCGACAGTTTAGATTAATACTAAGGTAACAATGGCCGGATAAGACGATTTCAATTTATTGGCACTTGAGGCACCGTCGTAAAGCAAAATCCGTACACGCAAATACGAAACGCATCACCAAACATCCCTTCTCAGCTACGGAGGAAAAGGGTTCCCTCCACCTTGTTCAAACATGCAGTTTCCTGAAGAAACGGGGTATCGTGCGTGCTCGCAAACACAGTAACCTGCGAATGCTTGCTTATAAATAGATTTGGACGTAGAAAAGGAACAATTGCTTCATCTTCCCTACCCCTTCTTTCATTGTTGAAGGATAGTTATTTGAAGTATACAGTAGAACCTTTCAATAAGGGACATTGAGGGACCTGACTTCTTGTCCTTTAAATAGAGGTATTCCTTGATCGGAGGTTTAAGAAATGGCGCATGCTATGAACAAAGCTCAGTATGATATCATATTAATGTAAACTATTAACGTTTTGGATTAAATCTTGAAAATTTGTCACGAATATTAAATATGCTTTAATCATTATTCAAACTGAAAACAAATATTATTTCAAAAATCAAAATTTTGTCAAAAATTTAGTAAAATCAAAGTTTTCTAGTTGATAGAAATTATCATACGTAATTTGTAACATGGATATGGGTCATTTTGACGAAAATGGTACAAATCATGTCCGAGACTTCAGAATTTTTTAAAATCAATTTTAATAACTACCACCTATTAAGTGTATTTTTTATTGGTTCTCCATTTAATTTTGTGCCATCAAGTATCAATTGATTAGGCATAATCCATTTAGAAATGACACAAAAAAATTATCTTTGTCAGAAGTAGGAGAAAATGACGCGTCCCAGCTTCAAATTTCTAGACTTTTAAATGTGATTTAAAATTAAACTGAAATGTAACAACAAAATAAATGACACTGCACTGCACAAAAGATGCTTCTGACACCATTTCTGCAGATTATTACGCAAATGAAAAAAAATTTCCCGAAAAAACACTATTATTGATCCATGTCCCTAGATTTTCTATGTTTCGAATTGTGCACTCTGTTATATGCCTTTTGGAAATAAAATAAACAATTGCATCCAATCTGATATATGTTTTTAAAAATATAGGTAGTATAACTGCCATGATTAGCTTGCTACATTGAATTATGTAGTCAACAACCAGGGTGAGCCTAACTCTTTTCTTATGATAGTTACTTTGAACTGTTGGATGTCCACTCTGTTAGAGCCAATTTTATGATGAAAAAAATAGATTTTTTCTTTAAATTGCAGACAGACTTACAGTTTTAGGCTGTTTATTCCACTTTATGCTTGTTCTTTGATTCTAACTTTTCTTTTTGATTATACAGATATTTTTAAAAGCTTATTTGTCCACTCTGTTATATGTCCAGTCTGTTAACCAAAGTGATCAAAATATTTGAAATCCTTTCATAAATGAGTCATGTACTAGTTATTTACACTTCATTACACACAAATAAATGGAAACTCAATAAAATAAATATGATTTGTTGGTGGAAATTTTTTAAATTGAAAATCTTAAGTAAAGAGTTTCAGACATGATATGTATCATTTTCGTCGGAATGACCCATATCTTCATACCATTAATAAACAATGGAAATACAGTGGGATCGCATTTCAAGATTTTTTAAAAAGTTTGTGATGGGCGGTGCAATATTCAGCCCATATGAATAAATTGCCGAGAGGGAATAGCGTCATCGTAAATCTTAGGCAGAATTTCATAACAAGTGCATATTTGTTGTCACTGAATGAAAACAAACTGAATTGAAATCAAAACAAACTCTCACCAGTTAATTTTTATGCAAATAAGAAAAAAAAAAAAGCTTTGAATTTCAAGAAATTCCATACTTTATTTATGCATTAAATTTTCGCAATTTGTCTCCGTAGCTGTCCCTTGTATAGAGTGTCCTTTAATTAGAGGTAAATACTTGGAGGTCTCTATTCAAAGTGACTGGGACCAGTATAAGTGTCCCTCAAATAAAGGTGTTCCTTATAGGATGTACTACAATACTAACTACAGTCAACTTTCCTAAGGGATCTATTTGGGAACAACTCAAGGTCCCTCGACGCCGCACTGGGGGTCCCATGTCTATAAAAAAAAAAGGAACATGCATCATAAAAAGCCAGATAGTTGTTTTCGTATCCGGGTGTCTATCAAATTTGCTAAGATGTTCTTAATTACCGATTCCAGAGGTGCCCTACCCTTTTTTTTGTCCGAAAGCAGCACCTTTTGCTGAAAGCATTCTCGTAGGCCAGACTACTCTTATTAAACTTCAAAATATTTTTTTTTTTCCCAAATCACATTAATTTTTATTCAGATCATCATCATTCATCAATGTTAAAAAACATTCAGTGATTGAAAAAAATATACTTAAAAAGGCGGGTATATATGGGCGATTCTCTGTAAACTGGTAATTGGCTGTCCGGACGGAGTATTTTAAAACTAATAAAGTGTAATAAAGTAATTATCGCTCTTAATACAAGTAAAGCATTAATACTTTGTGGCCCAATTGTATTTGGAGTGATAACACTTTAATTTTTTTTTCTAGAAATTATCTAAGCGCCAAAAACACAGTCCCCTGGTTGTCCCAATTCCATAGCTTAACTGTTAAAGATAGTATTTCAAAAAAACTATTACACTACATAAATTTGGCAATTAATATATAAAAATAGAATAATGAAGCTATATTTTTCTTATGAAATAAGGTATAATTACGTATTTCTAGAACTTAAAATTGTCATGTGAATTCTGTCCAGAGTTTTTTCAAACAGTCCCCTGCAACAAATTCAAAGCTGTAATACGAAAAATCAATAACTTTTGCAAATTCTTTTTGGCATGAAGTTTAAAGTAATCAATGTGAATTTGCCGAAATCGCCGAGAACGGTGTTGAAACGCTACTTTGCTTAGTTTGAGAGCCACATTTGTGATGAAAGTATGCATCAGGGTCGTTGCGAAAACAGTCCTCTGGGACGTGATTTTATTAATGTTAATTAATTTAATTATAAAACATATTAGTTATTATGTCCACGATTTGTGCCTAAATTTATAGGTAGTCTCGTAACTAATTTTGTTTCAATAGTTTTGCAGATATTACGCAACAAAGAGCAAAAACACAGTCACCTGGCACAGTCCCCTGCCTAGTTATACTAGGCGGGGGACTTACCCCCTATCATGATTTATCAGAAAAACACAAACTTCAATTGGCCCTCTTTCAAACCAAAGTAATAGATTCATTTTCTGAGCAATAGTATTAGAATTATACGAACATTTCAAAAAACCGTGCCCGGACAGATTTCGTGTGAAAAATGACGAGTTTACAGAGAATCGCCCATATATGGAATTGAAATATGTGTACATTGGATTTCATTAGATTGTATTTATTTTATTGAATATTAAAAGCATTTAAGGTTTATTCATTATTTATTTTTTACACATATATAACAAGCAGAGAGAGATAGAGAGAGAACGATTATTGTAGAAGGGGAACTAAATTATAACCGCATTTGTTTATTTTCATCAAGTCTTCCTTTCTAGAAAAAAAAAGACCTCTTAAAAATGTTTTAATGTTCAGATTATCTTTGAAATTTCAGTTAAAAGGAAAAGGAGTACTTTTTCATAAGTTTTCTGTAATTTTCGGTTTCTGGAAATTCTGAGGGGAAGTTCAAGTTTGCAGAGTCTTTTCAGTGATCAGGTTCTGAGTATTTCCAAATATTTTCAAAACCAATTCAAGTGTCCAGGATAGTATGAAAAAATAACTCTCTTGCAGTGTTTCAATTTCCATTAAAAATCTTGGTAGAGCATTTGTGTTGAGGAACTTAAGTCAAAAAGACAAAATTTTAACTTTTTTTCTCTAATTAACTTGATCGCGCAAATCAGAAGACAAACTTCCCTCAACACTCTAAAACTTTAACCCTCTTCTGCTACGGTGGTTTAAGATCACACATACACTACTGTTATGTCGGATCCGACATTCTCTTTTTTGAGCCTTTTTCTAACATTAAAAAATATTTATCTTTTGGAAATTGGATACTAATGTAAAGTAATGATACTATAGGATGTAAAAATAAATTAGACAGAATTTTAAATTTGATTTGGGTCGGATACGACCCACCGTAGTAGAGGAAGGTGAAATAGCTAGCAGACATTATCCAGCCTCTATAAATAAAAGTATAACTTGGTTGTTCAAGGTATAATTCCGCTTGTGCAAGTTGTAGAGGAGACGGCTTTAAACTTATAATCATTTATTTCCTGCAAAATACACAGCACTAAAATGCTCGTCCACGTGCATTTTGCATGACAGGCAGTTTGGCAAGTGGCGTGTGTTTATTTTCCACAAAAAGGTACTTCGTTACAGCACCAACTGCCAAAAAAACAATTCAAAACGTTTATGCAAATTTTAAAAACTAACTGTCGTGGCCGTCACTTCACTGCAGGTGCAATGACAAAATAAGCACTTTTGATTGCACGACCCCCTCTTTAAGCAATTGACACAAGCTAGCTATTTCACCTTCCTCTACTACGGTGGGTCGTATCCGACCCAAATCAAATTTAAAATTCTGTCTAATTTATTTTTACATCCTATAGTATCATTACTTTACATTAGTATCCAATTTCCAAAAGATTAGCTCTTGTACTCTTTAACGTCTACTTGAGCACCAATTTGTGTTCGATTTCGTTCATTACTTCTCGAGATATAGCAGTTACATTAAATAAGAAGAACGCTCGATTGCTCCACCCCCCTTCTGAAATTTTTGTTCGATTTCATGCAGCATTTTTTGCTCTAACGCGGCCACAAAAACTGGCCACACACATACACAGACTAACACACACACACACACAGACAGACATTTTCCAAAAATGATCGAAATGGACTCAGCGCACCTCAAAACGTGCAAATCCGTCAAAATTCGACATTCGAAAATTTTCACTAATCCAATACTTTCTTCTATATATTATATATAGAAGAAAGTAATAAATTAAATAATATTAATAGTTCAAAATTTACTCATTTTAAGCAATTACTCAACACTTTGCACCCTTTGGGTAGGCCACTGAGTCATGTTCAGCTGTCCTGATTAAGTAGGATAATGTCAACATTAGCCGGTTGATGAAGAAATTACTCCTTTCAGGGCAACAAAAGGCCAGATTTGCTGTTTAGTTGCTGGACGAAGTGACGAATACATTGCCCTAGTGGATACCTTTCGCAATTAGCATTCTTCAGTGACAGTTCTTTACAATAACCTTTAGATAAAACGTTAAGGGGGTTCCAACCATCTCCACCAACTATCGGTCACTAGATCAGCAGGATGATTGGAAAATAGCTGTGGTTTTGGGCGCCAAGAATTCAGAGAACGACATTCACCAGTTGCAATAGTTCCAAAACTTAAAGGCTGTATTTCCAACTTCATGCCCGGGGAGTGGGAGGGGGATAGAGAAAGGAATGGATGTTAGTCAATGACCTTTCAGGACCAATGGACTATTATAGAAAATGTTGTTTAGCAGGAGCTCTAAATAAGGGGGAGGGGGGATTTGAAAACGTTTTTAATTTTCTTTTGAGGAACAAAGTTAAAATTGATAGTCCGAAAAGAATAAACGATTAAGGATTATTAAAGTATGTTAAAAGAGTTATTTAATTAAAATTTAGATAAAAATTAAGTTTTCAAAAATGTGTACGCTTTAATTCCGAATTCGTTAAAACGTAAAATTCGTTAATAATTCATTCATTTGTTTATTTACGTATTCATTTGATGAAAATCACTGATACTCATCAAATGGAAAATATTTCATTACAGAAATATTGTATTTTTCACTCTGCCCCATGGTTTTTTGAGGAGAAAATTTTTCACCTTTTTTTTTGAAGGAAAATGACCTTTGTTTTTGAAAATAACTGCCAAAAATGAAACATTACATTTCAACGCTAGTTGTTTTGCAAAATACATTATTCCTTCTTTATGTACACTGATTTTCAGAACAAATTTCCAATTTGTTCATTTTGAAACAGGTACATGAACTTAACTATTTCACTTGACCCCACATTCCCCTTGTCGTTCCGTTCTCTCTAAGTAACCATTATATTGTACTTCCGTTTTTGTTACACGAACCCAGTAAGGGTCATTCCACAGAGACTAACGTAACATTCAGAGCCGATTTTGTAACTGTTTTTACTTATAACTTAAAGGATAAAAAATATGTTTTAGTTATGCTTGTGGATTGAGAATGTACATGGTATCTATGTATCATTTCTGCTAAGAATTTAAAACAAAATTACTGACGGTAGATATTTTTTCAACCAAAATAGCAGCGCGACTAACGTAACATTTTTGCAACCCTGAAAAGTAATGCTCATGTTGGGAGGTAAAAATTTCTGAAAGTTAAGCAAGTGTTAAAAATTGAATGATATATTTGAAAAATGTGTTAAGTTGGCTTTGAAAAACATAAAACACATTTATTAAATATTAATTTTTTTTAGTCTTAAGTGTCACTTTTACTCAAGATGGAGTGTGACTAACGTAACGTGACCAACGTAACCATCGAATAACAAGCAGTAAACACACTACAAACTATTTATTATGGCTAATCTCAGTGATAATTACAATACTTTTTCAACTTTTTAAAACTTCTTATGTTGTATGATTTTTATTTATTTATTTATTTATTTATTTTTTGATACTTTTTTCACTTCTGTATTTTTTGTTTTTCGGCTGAGGTTGACATTTCTATGGAATGACCCGTAAGCTTTTTTCGTTGTAATTTTGGATATCAGATATCAAATAAACATTAGATTTCTTTGCATTGTCATTCCCTATGTTAACCATACTCTCTTAGGTGTAGGAATGTGTATGAATATCAAATTCAAAATGTTTTCTTCTCAAGCGCCCACTCTTTTTAGTTGTTAAAAAACATCGATTACCCAATAGGCATCACAGGAAGCAGTGTGTGCGTGTGTGTGGTTCGCATCAGATTTGTTTCGAATGAATGGGAGATCAAAAGCAGATAAATACAGTACGTCAGGAACGTATTTCCCACAGAAATCGAAAAAAAGGAGAGATTTTAATCAACAATCATTGATTTTATATCGATTAATGATCAGATAGATATATTTAAGTTTAAATATTTAAGTAAGAATTTACCCTTGTAATTAGAAGAATATTTACGAAAACGAAGTAAGGAAACATTTATGGAAATCTTTAAAACAAAGATTTTGAAGTAAACTTGCACGGAGGTGCAAGTGTATTTTTGAATTATAATGGATACGTGTGCTTGTAAGTGGTTGTTAAGGAAACCTCAAAATTGATTTTTATTAACTTAAAAATGCTTGCATCTTTTTTCTGGGTGAAGTTAGCTGTTAGGAGTTTTCAAAACTTTTGGAAGGAAATCCTTCTAGAGGGTATTTTATGCGAACTTTCCAATGAGACAACAATCGAGAAGATCCGATAATTATTTCGGGTAGAAAAAGCCATTTACGCTATTTTTGGGTACTTAAGTTAAAATTCGAACGGTTCGGTATTTTTGGCTTTCGAAAGCCCCCTACGACCTTTCCCGGGTGGTCAAGTACCTACCTCCCTGCCAAATTTGGTCGAGTTCCGATGTAAACTGAGAATCTGTATATGGAACATACATTGCACACATATTAATTCTCTGTGTTATTTCTATGTATTTCTGCATATTAATGCATAAAATCTATCGCTTACGATAAAATGCATTGTTTGAATGCAAACATTTACTATGATGAAAACAGAAATTTGTCAAAAGCGATAAGTAGGAGTGTGAGAGTGATACATCTATTTTTATCAACGTTGTTAGTCACCTGATATCAGTGCTGTGTCTGATTTCCGATTCATGTAAAGGTAAAGGTACCCCGTCAGAAAAGCCTACGACGTAAATGACGATTAGAGACAATGTGTCGCTCACTCGTTGCAAGAAAAAAAAAAAAAAACAATATAGTAAACTTTCGATTATCCGCGAAATAGGATGTCACGGTAACAGCGGATATTCGAGGGTTGAATGGCCCAATAGGTAGAAGATGATATAGGGCCATTCTACGAAAAACCCGCCATCTTGTCCCGCACGTGACGCTCGTGCATTTCATTAAAAAGTAGTGATTTTAAAGAGTAATGAACGAAATTTTGTTGGTTAAGAAATCACAAAACGGTCTGGGATTTCTTAGGCAAAATACTTTGTTTATTACCTTTTAATACCAGTACTTTTTGATGAAATATATGAGCGTCACGTGTGGGGCGAAATGGCAGCGCCTTCGTGGAATGGACCTATTAATGTATGCAATAGCTGCAAAAAGTCATCAACACATGCATTTAAATTGTAGCTAAAAATGATAGCGTTGAATGGAAGAAATGTCTTGAAAAGCTTAAAACGACCAAAAACGCACCCGCATTTTTTTTGCATTTAATAAATCATGACTATGAGAAAAAAAAAAAAAAAAAAAAAACTAAAGTGAGAAAGACCAGCGGATAATCTGACCGCCGCTAACCGGGGAGTTTACATGCTTTCATTAATATTTTCTGCAAAGCGTACTTTGCTTTTTTGAAAAATTTAATTTACCAAAATTAAAATTCAAACCTGGGAAACAAATTAAGCTCAAGGTTTCTGATTCTAACGGATAGCCAAAATGTAGTCCGTAAATGATGAGCAGAAACGACAACAACACGTTTCTTTTCCTATGCCAAGATTAAATCGAAAACAATATTTTCGAAAATGTGTGTTCTTGAAATAGTAAGTACTGAAGAGTAAACGAAATTAGAATTCAAATCTCAAAAACGTATCACGTTCAGCTTTCTTTATAAAGATTTACATGATAACTTCAAGATAAATTTAAATTCATTAACATATTTTTGAATCTTATGCATGTATATTAATAAAAAACGGGCGTTAAGTGAATATTATGTGAAAGCATTTTTTAATAGGATTAAAAACTGAATATTTCAAAATGTTAAACTCACTTATCGCTGTTTAAATTATCAGATGAAAATGGCATTGAATGGCGAGGAAGGTTTTATAAATATGCTTAAAACAAATTTTTTATCTTTTTAAATTCGCTTTTCTTGTTTAACTATGTAAGAACCATGTGGCACATGTGTCTCCAAAGTTATTATTATTTTTTAATTTTCGGATGCAAATATTTCGTAAACTATATTTTTGTATGTTATTAAAATAATTAAGTAAATAAAAAATAATTAAGATAATAAAATAAATAAAAATGCAGTTTTTTTTTCAAACATTCCAATTGAAATGCATTTGCATTCACTCTCATGTCAATTTTTTCATGCTTCTACTTTTCATCCCGATTATTTTTTTTTAATGAAGATTAATTATAGGTGGTGCCCTAAATATTTCAGAGTTAAATAGTAGGTTAATTACAGGTGAAAAGCAGATGTAGCTTTCCATCTCTTTTGGACCACATACACATATGTCCCATTCATATACACACACAAAATTCATATAACTATTTTTCACAAAACTGGGTATCCATATCCAAGGGCGACTTACGAAATATTTCAAGGGGGGGGGGGGCGATTGATTTTATTACGTATTCTTTACGACACATCTTGGGATATACATCTTGACCTCCTTTGTTTGTTACTCCGATGTCGAAACGTATCCTGAATGGAGCCCTAAACCTCTCTTCTGCTAGCATCGAATAGTCTAAAAGTTCATCAAGGAAGGGAAGAAAGCTCCCATCGGCCCTCTCTTGTATCTGTCCCTGTCTATATAATTTACGTACATTTTCTATCAAGAAAGAATTTCTACACTCTGTCACAAAGCTTATTGTCGTAAAAGGGTTGAGGGGATAAAATGGAAATTAAAACAACAGTTCTTTATGCTTTCGATGGGATGAAACTGTAGTTAGGGATGTTTCGGATGGAGGGATATTACTCATGGTTGACTGCAAGTCCCTTCTCATATTATGATATTGTTAAGGAATAACAGTTACAAATTAGCGCAAGTTTAAGTTAATGATTATTAACAGTTACTTTCTTTAGTGCTACTATGTAATTTAATCCCTATTGGGCTAAACCAACTTCAACATTTTCTCTTTTATTTTAATTAGTTAAAATTGTAACATTAGTATCTTAGAGTAACGTAGATGTCAACGTTACTTTTGTAGAATACTTTCATTGTATTCCAAAAATATTCTTTGAGTTGGATTACATGAGATTTATTTAGAGAATGAAGAGACTGTTGTGCATGTACGTACGTGCTCGTGTCCTTGGTATACACGTTCCGTTTTGCTTGGCAGAGGCGCGGCTTCCATAATCGTTCATCGTTAAAAGCGAATCCATCTTCAAACGGCTTGCAACAATTAAAATGCTTGTAGAGATTTTTCCTCCTGACGTTGAAGTTTGATTGCACACTTATGCTTGTCAAGCTAGCTAGATGTGCAGCTGCTATTAAACGTTTGGAGATATTAACAATAATTGCCAACTGGGTGAAAATGTCTAGAAGTGTTGTCTACGTTGCTATTGCTATTCAATATTGGTTTACACTAGGTGAACGTAGAATTTCATATCAAGAAAAAATTCGCATTGTCTGCAGAGCTTCGAGGAACATGAAACTATTCATATTTTCATGTTTCAACCTGCACTTTTAAGAATGGAACTGCAACCATTTTGATACAGTTCGAAAAGGAAAAATGTTTAGCTACGGCAACTGCAAATTCCGTAGAAGGTGAGAAAGTTGACTGATGCTTCTTTGCTTCTTCTAATAAGCCGCATGTGTAGGAAGACAAAAAAGCCCTTATAAAACTACAAGAAGCAAGCATTAAGATTAAAAAAAATCATGACATTTATTTGGAATTATCACCGTGTGAGCACGTGTGTCAAATCGAGAAGTTTATGAAGCAGTACGAATTATTTTCAATCCTCCATTTGCTGCAACAGCAGCAGATCATCCTAAATTACAGTGTCTATAACTGTTCTTCACTCACCGCACGTAATTCAATCATTGGTGAATACAATTTTCCTCAGAGATGCCTAGCTTGGAATCATAATACAATAACTTCCAAGTAAGAACCTGTTACGTCATGAAGGCACTGTATGAAGCATTTATTTAATATCATATCATTTATAAATGAAGCAAATCTTAAAGTTACTTCTTAATTATTCGATGGATTGATATTTGTGTCTCTGATGCAGATTATCACATTTATACAGGGTAAAAAATGAATGTTGTTTCTACAATATAATACAGCTAATTTTATAGTGATTAACTGTAAAAATTGCTAGTTTTACAGTAATAAACTGTAAAATAGCTAATTTTATAGTTTATTACTATGCATTTTATAGTTTTAAATTCGAACCTCTGCTGCCAGTATTATACTGTAAAAATAGTTCATATTTTGCAGTGTACTCCATACTTTCGGTACAAGGCAGTTGCCGCTTTTGTATTAAACCGAGGAGCAACGCAATTTTTCTTGATTTCGAATTTTAAGCTTTGAAGAGATTCAAAAATTAACTACACTTTATTTGTCAAAATAAGATGCATTTTTGTTCCGTGATTCAGACTTCTGTGTATCGCGCAATCAGTTTCAAAGTAACAATTCAGTGAGTAACATGCTTCTTCAACACAGTTTGTCTTACGTTTTTTAAGCTGGTGTCACACATAGACAATTCGTTTTACCCAACTTCCAATTCAACATATACTTTAACTTTTCATTCAATTATCTGTCATAAATAGCTGAGCACATGCGTGTTTTCTGTCCGAAGTTCAGTGGGGAGTAGAATTTGCGGATGGATTGGAGTTGTTGAACGAATTTTCCTATGCGTGATACTCGCTTTAAATGTAATGAAACATTAAGAAAATGAAAATTATCAATTTATAAATAATCAAAATTAGAAAGTTCTTCCTATATAACTAGTTCATGAATTTCTCACTGAAATTTCGAGCTAATCATTAGGTCAAAAAACATAGTTATAGTACTAAAATAATTTGTTAATTAGCTGCATTGCACGGTCTATCTCAAAAATAAAAGTGACGTATGTTCAGCAATCAGGCTGATTTAAAAGAAAAAAAAATCTGTAAACTTTCCAGTCAGTGTGTAGAAAAGAGTAATTTTATGACTCCAAATTCAAATTTAGACCTCTTTGGATTTTTTTAAAAAATCGGTCATAGTCATGGAAAGGCATAAACACTCCGTTTCAAGCATTTCTGGTAAAAGCCTGCATCAGAGATTCTCCCACCTGAACCTCCCTGTGGGGGACGAGCACCCCACTGAGAATTCCTGAACATCAAAAGATCTAAGGGCTAAACTTAGCGCTGAGATCCGACGTCGACGTTCACTCTGGATTTGTTAGAAGTAACATACACACACATGCAGTATGCAGCCGTTTATATATAGACAGAGAAATTGAAACCGACACGTGTGAAGAACCCGAGAAAATTCTCAACCTCGGTTGACCCCACGAATGAACGACCTCAAAAATTTACGTATCTAAACTCAAAAATATCAGACGAGAGAGAGAGTGACAAATTTTTTTTTTGAACGGATGAAACATCCTCAGTTCGTTGAACCGGGGGTTCATGGCTGGACACTGCGAAATGTTGCCGTTTCTGTCTGATTTTGGGAAAGAAACTGAGTTAATTACTCAACCCGATATTATCTGGCGGGAAAATGAACAATGGCCCTTATCATCGTCTTGGCGAACAATGACAGAGGGATGCAAAACCGTTCGGCCCGAGAGTTCACTCAACTCGGCCCTCTCTGGGTAGGGGGAGGCGGCGCTGATATCCAGCAACTCGAAATGAAGGCGTGGAAAAAAACAGACGAAAGTGCATGATTATTCAAATCACGTATCCGTAGCGCTGCACAAAACTCTCTACTCAAAGATCAAGGTCTGCATCGCGAAGGGTAAACGCACCGCCAATCTGCAATTTTTCTTTCCTCTTTATTATTTGGCTCGCTACAATTTCTTTTATCTTATTTGTTTTGCTTCTCTACCGGAGGAATCGCGCGAGTGCAACCCCCCTTTGACCTTGGTGTCCAACTGCTTAAATGGCGGACGGTTAGCCAACACCTCAACCATTCTGCTCCCGGTGTTCTCTAGGCAAGGTGGTTTTCACTCTCTCTCTTTCTCGTCTGCCCCTGTGTGCTCTCGCTCACCCCCGATGGAGAACTATCCCCAAGCGGTCCTTTGGATCGCCACCGTCGCCGCTCTCGCCGTTTTTATATACAAGTGAGTGCTAGCTTTATTTTCCCCTTGTTTTCTGGATTCAATTTTGAGACATTTAACCCTTTTCCGAATTCTGTATATTGTCACAAAATATTTCTCTTGAATTGTTTGTTTCGTTGATACATCAAATGAATGTATTTATTTGATGTCCGGATTTTCTTCCTCTTGTTTTCTAAATTCAACTTTTAGACATTTAACCCTTTTCCCGAATTATGTATGTTGTCACAAAATAATTGATAGATTCTTTTGAATCATTTGTTTCGTTGATATATCAAATGAATGTATTTTTTGTCGGGATTTTCCTCCTCTTGTTTTTTGGATTCAATTTTCTGACATTTAACCCTTTCCCTGAATTATGTATATTGTCACAAAATAATTGATAGATTCTCTTGAATCATTTGTTTCATTGATACATCAAATGAATGTATTCTATGTCCGGATTTTCTTCCTCTTGTTTTCTAAATTCAACTTTTAGACATTTAACCCTTTCCCTGAAAAATGTATGTTGCCACAAAATAATTGATAGATTCTCTTGAATCATTTGTTTCATCCATACATCAAATGAATGTATTTTATGTCAGGATTTTCCTCCTCTTGTTTTTTAGATTCAATTTTTCGACATTTAACCCTTTTTTGAATTTCCTCTGAATATCGTCCCAAAATGATTAATTATTTCTCTTGACTCATTTGTTGGATTGATACATCAAATGAATGCATTCTATGTCGTGATAAAAATAATTTTAAACAATGGTTTAATTTTATTATTGATCTTCTAAATATGAATATTGATTTCTATATACTAGTTAAAAATACTTGAGTGAATTATTAATGTTATAGAAGTAAACGAATAAATAAATAACTTAATAAAATTTTATGGCATGAAAAATATTGATTTTTTGGGCAGCTACTTTTGAGTACAAAACTTTATGCACAACTGAAATACTTCCATGGCTATCTTTTGCTGACTGAGAATACTTAGCAAAGTTTATTAATATTTCAGTGTATTTACAATTTTGAAGAAACATAAGTGAAAATTTTTCACCCAGTGAGGATGATTTTTGGCATTATAAATCTAATAAATCATCTCTTTTACACTCACAGCTACGTTTTTTTTATTGTTCAACAATTAAGAGTTAACAATTTCGTGTCCATGTATTAAAAAATATATAATGTGATCAAAACATAGTTTGAACCAGTCTCTCTATTTGTGCAAATATTTAATTCATACAATAGTATTTCATAGGATACTTTGTTCACTTTAAGTATATACTTTTTTACATGCATATTTTCCTGTTTATGAAACTAAAGCATCGAGGACTTGATACATAAAATTCTCCTCTTTTGTGTGTTCGATTAACGAGTGTATTTTTGACGGATAAAAAATCAGTGAATAGTGACTAAAAAATATATCCAGTGCGTACATATGACCAGCATACGAACGGAAGCCTTTTATGAACTTAAACCACCTATCATTTACTACTCAAAGAATAAATAAAGGTAAAATTAATTTTTTTTCAATTGAAATCAGAAACTTTTTAATTTTAATCAATGAAAATAGTGTGTGCAACTTATGGAAAAACAATTTAGAAATTATTAACCTTAGTTTATATATATATATATATATATAGTTTGTTTGTGCGACAACTCAAATTTTAATCCCTTTGAGGAAGAACATGAAAGGGGGTGCGGCGTTTTCAGAAAATGAATAAATAAAATAAAGTAAAAATTACAATATATTTTTAAAACAATAACTTTTTTTCTTAGCTAATGGTAAGATTTCGATGTCTGAACAACATCAGAAAAATGTAGTTTATAAATTATTTGTGATCATTAACTAAAAAACCAATTCTGAAGTTAGGAGATACATATGTCCTATAGTGGTCCTTAAAGGGTTATTAAAATAGTGTAATCATCTTTCTTTCGAAACCCCCATAGTTAATGAGCACATTTATTATTTCAGAAAAAGCAAAAATCTTTTGAAAACCAACCATCAACACTTACTGCTTTCAATTCCACGACCGTTAACATCATCCGAAACACAACTAACGCAAACAAAAATGATAAAAAAGGGAGAGAGAGGAGAGAGAGAAAGAAGAAAACATTGCGTAACAATGCAACTCTTTTTTTTTCTTCCCCCAGCAGAACGTTTGGGAGAAAGGAATATTTGCGCCACTGGGTCAGTGTGTTTTTTCCGTGCAATGGAAGTAAATATATCACGAACCGATTTTCTCTCTCTCTCTCTCTTTTTTTTTCTTCTTTCTCTCGCGTCTTCAAGTACACAGAGATGGGGAGGAGAGATTGCCCAAGACGCGCGTGTGTAAGAGACCGATTTTCTCAATCAACTTATCTGAGTTCCGTATCGGGAAACGTATTTTTAAAAAATATTATCATCAGAGGTTTATCTGGATGTTTGCTTCTAGTAGAAATTTTTGCTCTTTTTGATTAAAACAGATTTATACACTTACGCGTTCTTTTGTAAAAAACACTTGTTTAGCATTAAATTTAGTTAAACGTCAAAGAAACGGACTAATTAGAACCATAGATAGTTGGGATTCTGAAAAGAGCCAAGAACATACCATTTATGAAAATAGTATAGCCTTTAAGCAAATGAAGTGGTTATACAACATGTATGAACCTAACGTAGAATACAGCACAATATTTAATTACATTTTTTACCAAAATTCAACGAAACGTAACTCTCACTGTTTACTGAACATAAAAGGAAAATGAAGAATACAGTAATCTGTACTCTGTGAAGAACTATTATGCAGTAATGAAACAATGAAAACTGAACGGTCTTTTGAAACGATCAAAATTTTTTTTAAGAATAAAGTAGGCAATAAGCTTTTACTATTTTTCATTTTTTTAAATGTTATTTAGTAGATCGCATGATATTGTTGTCAATGCAGCCCTCCCCCTCCCCGTCCTTTACTGTTAACCAAAACATGAATTGACTATCGTGAAATCTAAATAAAAAAAAAAAAAGCTGGAAAAAGTCATAACAGTAAAAATATAAGAAATTTTTTTTGTGTTTCAGTTGGCATGTGTTAACATTTGTATTGAAAATATTCGTAGTAAATGTGAACATAGCAGGAGTATCGATGTTAAATGGTGTTACTTCTTAACTGTAGCAACAAATGTATTCACTTTTATTTGCTTGTGATATTTTTTTCTACTCCAAAGCTCATGCATTCATGCAGTTTTCATTGTAAGTTATACTTGCCACATTGGATACATTCAATAATGCACTGCGTGCAAAGGTAATCATTATTAGTTCATGAGAAGTGTAATTGATGAATGGAAAATGATGGTGGAAATTATTTTCTGTTTTCCCTTTCGAAACCTGTTCTTTAAAACCATTAAATTTCAAACTCTTTAAATGATAATTTATGTTCTTTACATATTCTTAACTTTTCTCCTCTACAATCGTACACTGTATGTACATTTATTGCTAACTAAAAATGTTCAATTTCTTTCAGATATTTGACGAAGAATTATGATTATTGGGCGCAACAGAATATTCCATTCATAAAACCACGATTGGTGCTGGGCTCTGTTAAACTTGGCGAAAAGGTAAATAGAAAAGTCACTGAAACTCAGATATTTTAAGTGAAAGTAACTCAGTAAACATCAAAGTTATCCATCCCTACAAGGAAATGTTTTACGCTGTAGCGTCTAGGCTTATATTATTTTAACTTCAAGTTTGTTTTTTATTACAGTAGTGATTCAGAATATTTCCTTTTCAAGCTATTACATGTTTCTTGGTTGAAGTACTTGCTTGAAAATAATATTTTGATTTATTTGTATTTTAGCCCCTTCATGAATTGGAACAAGAAATGTATGAAAAATATGGAAGAATTTATGGGTATGCATGCATTGTTTTTTTTTCCATAAAAAGTAATAAAGTACACTTTAATGATTTAAAAGTTTTTGGAAACATTTTAAAACTTTAAATAATAATTCAAAATTATAATTTTTTTTATCAGAGCTTAATTTGATGAAATAATTTAATAAAACGTGGATAGCATAAATTATATGTGATACATTAACTAACTATACTATTACTTAATATCATTACCATTCAGTTGAATTTAAACTGATTTTCATTAAAAAATATAATATTAATAATAAAACCCCCTAAAAATAGCATACTTTTTAAATTTTAGTAAATGGAACATTGAACACAAGATACAGAAGTTATTTTCGAAATTTATTTCAGGGAAATAAAACAATCTAAAATTAAGTAATTAAAAATATAACTATCCAGCATGCTTAGTTACTAATTTTATTGTTAAAGAGTAATAGCGATGGAAGAATGCATGCAATTATACTAAATAGGATAGAAAATAATTGTTATAATTAATGATAGAATACTTCAAGATAAAATTATACACATGAGTTAATTAACTGCTTGACTAAATAAAACTTACTGTTTGCAGGAGGTACGATGGAATGATGCCAGTATTAACTGTCGCAGATCCTGACTTGTTAAAAAGAATATTTGTAAAAGACTTTCACATCTTCCAGAACCGCAGAGTAAGTATCAGTCGAAACTCAAATAAGAAATTGTTGCAGTTTAAACTCCAATAATACTTCTAAAAAAAACAATATCTTCTTCTTTATCTATGTCCCTTCACTATCTGAAATGAAAAAAGGAAAAGAACTTTGAAATGTGGATTCAATAACAAATATTATTAGCAAAACTATGGAATATAATCAATGAATCACGCAGAAAAACATTTAAAAAATCGTTTTAAATGCATAATATAAGGATAGTTCTTATCAGAGTGTTTGTTAATGTTAGAGTAATATTTCGATAAAAATTTAAAGTATAGTTACGACTGCTTTGAAATGGATATCTTTCATCCAAGTCGAATTACATGCCCCTTTAAATAGAAACGCTCATTTTCAAAAGTCTTCTGCTTTTGAAATTGAAATCAAAAATTTGTCTCTTTCTAGTACAGGATTTATTTATCAAATTATTTTCTACATTATATTTTTTGCAGACGATCAATAAAGGCGCTAATTTTATTTTAACTTTTAGAGAATTCGTACATGTGATATTTTAATTTCTGTTTTTAGTGATTCTTGTAGTTAAATTATTTGAGATATAACAGTCACGTTAAAACATGAAGTACAAATTTATTAAAAAATTGTTACAACTGAAATGAATTACTTACAAATTAAATTATTAAAATCTTTTTTATTACGCTGTTGCCCTTTAATGCATCATAAACTGTTTTGAGCAATAATATATTCAATATCAAAGATAAAGGGAAAATATCTTCACTTTAAAAACTCTTTCTAAATGTAACGAAAAAAAAAAGCATTATAAAATATTTCTAATTTCATGACTGATGCCTTTAAATTATTTTAGGACCTGAAGTTCAATGACCCCATCATGGACAACACTCTTTTTGTTTTGGAAGGATCAGCATGGAAAAGAGTTCGAAAAATTGTATCCCCCACTCTCACATCCGGAAAACTTAGAAAAGTAAGTCAGATTACTTAGCCTTCAAATATCTGCAGTCACACTGAAAAATTGAGCTATACATATTCACACTATAGTTGAGGTAAACTTAATCTGGCAGCATTGTAACAGTGTGATAAGTATCTGCGTAACCTCCACGATGTTGCCAGGTTAGTTTTGCCATAGTTTTAGTGCATATTTTTCCATTATAGATTCAATTTAAAACTCTCTCATACTGTAGCCTGTTTTAAACTCTATTTTAGTCCGTTTTAAGTAAAACTAACGGAATGGTACATCTGCACACTCAATTATACAATAGTCGCCGCAATGGTTTACGTTTATTCTAAACAATTTTGAATCACTTTAAATTTTGAACAATTTAAACGTCTGATTCAATTAATCATGATTCAATTAACCGGCGTTCACTGTATTAGCCTTATACTTCTATTTGAGGGAAGCAAAATATTGAAATACATACGCGGGTCAAAAAAAAATGTGGGTCAAAGTAGATTAAATAGACAGCACTATTTTTACCTAAAATGTGTTTATTTTTTTCCAAAAGGGATGAAAACATTAAACGAAAATTAAACTGGTTATTTCTTAAAGTTTCAATATGTATCACAAAAAATGAAAGATTTCAACTTTGTGAAATAAAAATGTTGGAAATTGCTTTGAAATCCTGGTAACATGGGCCAATTATTAATGTTTCAGATGCTCCCTCTTCTAGAAGAGTGTTCCAATCTGCTCGTGGATAACCTTGTCCAAGCTTCAAGGAGACTGAAGAACATCAATTGCCAGAGGTACGTTCAGTGCTGTTAACACAGTTTTACGATTCAAATAGATCCAATTGAGGAAGCCTTGAATGTAGACAAACAGATCAATTGAAAAAAAATTATTCCAACTCTGATACTCTTCGGAATTACTTGAAAATAAATTTGTTTTTCGTTGATATTTTTCAGGATGTTCGGAGCTTTCACAGTCGATGCCATAGCGAAATGTGCTTTTGGGATATCAGTTAACTCCTTGCGTAATGAGAATGACCCATTTGTTGCTAAAGCAAAGATGCTGCTCCAGTGTTTCATGTCTTGGAGAACTCTTGTGACTGGTAAGTTGATGAGACATTTTAATGAAATGTTGAGTTAGTTTAGAGAATTATTTCATCTGAGAGAACTAGTTTGTTTTTATTTCATTTTAAGTAGAGTTTTTAGAGCATGTTTTACTTTAAATGTTTAAACTGTTATAAATTATTAGAAATACTATTTAATAATAAAGGCATAGTACATGATAATAAGAAAAATGTTAAAAAATAATAAATTTAGATTACATAAATAAAATAAAGAAAACAATTAAAAAGGATTGTTTGACATTGTGAAAAATGCATAAGCAGTCACACTGTAAATTGCAAGCATGGATCTGAAAAAATCAAATTTACTTTGGCGAGGTTTGTAACAAAACATTTTTACTCATAGTAATAAAATACATTTATTTTTCATTTTTATTTATTTGCTATGGGGAGAAGAAATAAAGTAGTTGAGAATAAATCTAAAGAGATATTTGAAAGTATTACTCTTAGTTAAACATATTTATCTCTTAAAATATTAGCTAAAACTCAAATTTTAACATTAAATTTTGTTATGTTATTGTACTCTAATGTTTGTATTTTCCATTGCAGTCATTTTCCCCAGGTTGATGAAATGGCTTCGAATTTCGCTTCTGAATCCTGAAACAACTGAATTTTACAAAAACATAATCCTTCAAGTTGTAGAAGAAAGAAAAAAGGCTCACGTGGTAAGCAATGCAGTTTATTACCCGAAACAAAGTAAAAACTACTTATATATTTTTTATACAAAACCAAAACGAAGCCCCATTTTGAACAAACAAGCAATATTTGAAATAACCTAACTAAAATAGATAAATAAATAAAGTAAAATAAACAAATAAAAACAATAAAAGAAAAATAAAGAAATAAATAAAGTAAAATAAACAAATAATAGTAATAAAATGAAAATAAAGAAATAAAAACAATGGTGTTGTATAATTTATGTTCTTTTTCTCTCTTCAGAAACGAGATGACTTTCTGCAGTTGCTGCTGGATGCGGAGTCTGAAATTAGTGATCCGAACAACAACACCAAAACTCAGTGCTCAGAGGAAAGTTGTTCTCAAGCCTCTTGCTCCAGTGAAAAACTAGAAGTGAAAGGTACCCACTTGATATACTCATCTTAATTTGTTACATGCGCAGAGTATATTTGCCATCTTTAAACTAATATTTGATTATAGCATTAGTATAAGGCGTCATAAAAAAAACAGAAAAAGGAAAGAGCAAAATACTTATTCGGAAAAAACAAAAGGAAAAGAAAAATCCTTATAGCCCAAGAGCAATTTAATTACAGAAAAAAATGTTTTGGCTCCTTTCGGAATTTGGCAACTATGTACTGTTGAAACCTTTTTTTAGAAAACAAAATTTTGATGCAACAATTTTGTAATAGAAAAAGCGAAGTATATTATTCTTAATTACGAGTCAATTGGGGGATGGCTTTCATAAAACTTGAGGGGAAAAACTGAGATAAAGTATTATTTCAACAAACTATGCAAATTATTTTTTCTTCATGACAAAATGAGCACTTATTTTTAAGCAATAAAAGGTACCCATGGCTTTAAAATATTTGTATGAAAGATCTTTAAATACATTGAAGTTTTAGGCAATCTAAATCCAACTACAATAATAAAGAGACGGTGTCATCCACCTCTCTGGAGTTTTAATATTCATAAAAACTGTTTTCCTATTATTCTTTTCCAAGCGAAAAGAAATAAGAAAAATGCAAATGAATTCAACCATGAATTAAGTATTCATAAAACCTTTGTGGCAAAGGAATAATTCCACTTTTTTTCCCATTACAGGTCTTTCCCACGACGAGTTTTTGTCCCAATGCATCACGTTCTTTTTGGCCGGTTACGATGCCACGACTTCGCTGTTGTCTTACGCCATCTACAACCTGGCCATCAATCAAAAGTGTCAGGAGACTGCTGTTAACGAAATCGAAAGTGTGTTGAAAAGGCATGAGGTGAGCGGCATTCTTTTCTCGTTACAGCATCCTCCAGCCAGGATGCTAAATGATGTAAATAGGTTTATTTGCTGTGAAATTGCGCGGAGATTCGAAGTGCAGTACGAACCCGGTGGAGACCTTTGATGTTTTATTCCGAATTCCAAATGGAATCGCAAAAGTATTGAATATGCATGATTAAAAGTAGCAAGATGGTTTTCTATTGGAGATTTTGAATCGTTCTAAATACCAGTGAATGTTATACTCTGCACAGCGACTCCTCGGGGAGCCATGAAGCATATACAGAGGCATCGCGAAATTTTGCAACAACTTTACAAGTAATGTGAGACTTATTAGGTACGAAACCATTTCCATGTTTCATTGCAGAAAAGGTTTATGCAATGTAGATACATGAGGGTTATATTATTTTTGTCTTTGAGTTATGATTAGTCAAACTTTTACTTAGGGAAGGACGTTTTTGATACATCTTTAAATCAAAAACAAGCGCCTTGATTCAAAAACGTTTGTAAACAACTGCACTGAAATATGGATTCTGCTATGATTGGAATTCTACCACATGTCGAGGATACTTTTTCAATGGTTTCTGCACAACGTGCTTTGTATTATACAATGTTCATTTGAATAAATTTTTCCGGGAAGGTCAAATCAGTTTAGCGATTCTGAGTCAGTACTTTACTAGTTTTAGACTAAACAAGAGAGAGAACTTTGATTATAACATATCACAATTGCGGTTGACGCTGCAAGTAAAGAGAAAGATGTATTATCCTCTTTGGTGGATGCAGTTTTTAAAAATAGTTACAATTACATCATAACGTGCAAAAAGCCTCCTTCAACACAATATCAACTCAACAGTATTGCGTTTTTCTGACTTTCTAGCATATCAGCAGATTTTAGCTCAACTTTCTAAACAACATTCGAGTCAATCATTCGGACATTAAAAATATTTTTAAAACATGAGAATCTCTGTCATATAACTTATGCTCTTTTAAGTATTTGAATTAAAAAAACATTTCTTTGCTTTTCAGGGCGTGCTTAACTATGAATCACTATCTGAAATGAAATTCATGGATGCTATTTTAAACGAATGCTTGAGGCTTTGCCCTTCTTTGGTGAGGTAAGTTGAAGAACGAGTTGTTATGAATTTTTGTCGGTATAAAATGTAGCTTTAAATATTTTTCATTGCACAATAAAGTGATGAACGTAGATTTTAAATAATGACAAAAATTGAATTTAGGGAAAAACAACTGAATTGGAAAAAATATGGTTAATTATTTAGCTGTTAATTAAATAAAGGATAATACAATATAAATTTTTTTTTGATGGTGTTCAATTTCATTCTGATCAAAACATTGATTGCCTTTAGGTTTCTTGAATAGAAAATAATCTAAACGATATTGAAATTTAGCTGTAGCAAATGCTTTGAACAATTAAAAAAAATGTATGGTTACTTAATGTACCATTTTATTACACCAGAAAGACAGTTGTAAATGAATTAAGTAGAATTAATGTATAATGACGAAACTTAGGTGGAAATCAAGGAATGGGGAAATCCAAATTTTTCAACATTTGAAGAAAATACATTTTTAATTGCAAATTTTTCAGTAATCCCGTCACATTTTTTCCGTTAAAAAACAGCAAACTAAGAAAATTGAAAAGAAAGAAAGAAAAGGAGCGTGACTTCGGATGCTATTTTATGTATCTATCTATAACTGATTGTTAAGTTCTTCTTTCTAAAATAACTTGTTAGTTAAATGGAATGCAGTACTGCACGTCATAGAATATACTCTAATTGAATTGTACTTCTCTATAAGAATAATCACGGACACAGGTAACATGAACGAACATTTATTAATCAGAACACATGATTAACCGCACTAGCTTTAGTGTTGCCAAAACAAGAGTGTAAAATCCAAATACGACTCCGATTAAATATTCAATATTTCACACTTTCCTAATGTGTCAAAACTCTTTTTGAGAGTTAAGTGCAATTATGTCAATTATGAGTGGTTGTTCGAATACCAGGACTCAAATTTCTTTGAATTCCTTCGCAGATCTGAGAGGAGAGCAGAAGAAGACTGCCTCCTGGGAGCTGACATTGTTTTGAAAAAAGGAATGCTAATCAGTATCCCCGTCTATGCTATTCATAGGGACCCCGAATGGTATCCAGAGCCTGATGCATTCAAGCCTGAAAGGTAAAAACCAATGCCGATTGGACCAGAATATTTTTTTATATTTTTGGTCAATCCACGAAAAAGCCGCCATCTTGTCCCGCACGTTTTGCATGTATTTGATTAAAAAGTAGTAATTTTAAATGGTAATGAACGAAATTTTGTTGCTTACGAAATCCAAACCCTTGTGATACTTCTTGGGTAACAAACGTTGTTTACTTTAAAAGAAAGCGAACAATGTTTGTTACCATACTTAAATTAGTACTTTTTAACGAAATATATGAGCGTCGCGTTTTCTTGGAATTTCCCAAACTCGTATTTTTTGGATTTAATATTTAAAAAAAAATGTTTTTCCCTGAGAAAAGATGAAAGTTTCTTCTGTTTTAAATATTTTTGTTCTTTAAAATAAAAGTTTACATTTGGTTAAAGCTTCTTTAATTAGAATTATTGTAATTCTTTTCTTTTTGTTTCAACAACATAAATCGTTCTAGAAGATCAAGAAACTAATTTTACAAAAATGAATTATCATATGATCAAGTTTATCATCACTTAGAAAAATTAATATTTTGATTTTGATCACTCATACAACATATTCATCGATGTCCAGCTGTTGCACTCAAATTACTTATGCAAAAAACAGTTTGGGCAGAAAAACACACGCTCTGTAATTTTTGTTAGAAATTGTTTAAATTTACTTTTATTCATATTAATGCGTATCTCTCTGTAATAAATAACTTTTTCATATTTTTAGGTTTTATCATTCAGACCCTAACAGGCCTCAGTACGTTCATTTGCCTTTTGGAGCTGGACCAAGAGTTTGTGTTGGTATGAGGTTTGTTCAGACTCAAGTCAAAATGTGTCTGGCGAAAGTGCTGCAAAGATTTCAAGTCGTGCCAAGTTCCTTGACACCTGTAAGTTTCATTTCTATATTTTAAACCGTTTTTCTTTTCTTCTTCTTCTTCATGAAAAAAAAAAACGCTTTTTAAAAGTAAGAAATCATCTCCCAAAGATTCAGTAAATATTTCGCATTGAAGCTGTTTCAAAACGTTTGTAAATTAATTCTAGCCTGAAATGTTTAACAAATGTCCCAAGAGACAGTTTTGTTGTTATTTAATAGTTTAGAGAAAGTGAACAGTAATCGACTGCAACAATTTCGTGTATAGTAGCGACCGTTTATAGCGAGTTCGAAGGAAGTAAATAAAATTTTTTTTATAACCGTTATTTATTTACTTTTTTTTAAACAAGTAATAAATAATTAAATAAAAAAAATAGCATTTTTTTCCTTTTGAAAAAAAAATAAATCAGTAAAGTAAAATAAAAAATTAATAAAATATGAATAAATAAAAGAATAAAGCTAAAATTTTGAAATAAATAAATAAATAAGTGAAGAAAAATAAATGAATAAAATATGAATAAATAAAACTAATGTTGTTGTTTCTAACACTACTCGGGCCCCGAGTAGATGAAATCTACTCGATTTAAGGGAGGATAAGTACGGTTTCCGTTTTTACGCGCACCATTAAGGTGGAAGACTGTTTTAGCTCAACACTTATAGCATAAGGACCCGTTTATAGGGTAGGCATCCATTCATAACACTTTAACACAAAGGAGGGACGAGGACAGGAGGGAGAGAAATTACGTCCATGTCCAAGTCGGGATTCGAACACGGTCCGACGTCTCCTACCGCTAGACAAGGTGTGGTCGACAATAAAATTAATCAATAAGTTAAATGAAAAATAAAAAATAAATACACAAGAAAAATCATAAAAAATAAAATAAATAAAACCCCGTAATATGTACTTGAATTCTTTTCACAAATTTTAAACGCTATCCAACTGCTCATGAATACTTTCATAAAAAATCCAGATGTGACAGCCATATATATCTAAGGAGTATTTTTTCTCCATTTCAGGAAAAAATAAAACTAATCGAAACGAGGAACATCTTGAAGGTGGACAACGTAGAAGTCTCGATGGTTGAAAGAGGCGTTCTTTGTGGGGCGTGAACTTCGCAATAGCATGAACACGCATAGCGAGCATATACCAATGCCATTCTCGATGTGCCAAATGCATCTTTCCCATTTGATTCACCAAATGCCAGTAATGCTGCGATAGCGACGATGTCCAAGAAACGACAGGAATTTTTATTGATTCATCAACATAATTTTGTGTATATTGTAAATACAATGCTAATATATTTTGCTCATTTCGTTGTGAAATTTGTGTCGTTGAGATACAGTTCATTTTGTTTTGTTTTTTTTTTTTTTGCTTCTATTTTTGTAAGTACTGCCAAAACATCTCAAACATTTTTGCTCAAATGATCATACTGTTATTCGAACTTTCGCGCTCATTTTAATTTATTTTTTCAACTTCATTCATTTTTTAAATTCTATATTTTATCTGAGCAGTTTAAAGGACTGAATTCTAAAAATCTTTAAAGAAGCAATTACCTTAGAACATACAATGATACCCTCATTTGGTTTTGCAATCAATTTAAGAATTTGATGAAAATAAGACACCAAAGTTTTTTTTACTCCAAGCAAGCAGTAGAAATGGTTAAATATTACGAAACCACATAATTTTTATGAAAGGCCGTTTTCGTGAAGTCAAAACAAATATTTGAAATGTGAATAAAGCGACATAATGCTGAAACTTAAAAATATTTAATTAAAAAGATACAGTTGTGAGAATATTAATACATATTGACGAGACTTTGTACAATGTCAACCAAAAGACATTTTGGGACAAATTTGTGTATTAATCGCAGTTACTATATCTGATCGGAACTGAAAAGAAAAAGTTAAATAAACCATTCAAAAGTGTGAGATAAATGTGTAAAGTTCATAAATATACTTCAAATTGAAAATATTGTGTATATTAGTAAACTAGTCATGCGAAAGTACAATTCCAAATTCATCACAATTATTTTCAGGCTTACTGAAGTTTTCAATACGAGCAGTTTTTAAAGTTTGGATGTTCAAAAATAAATTATTGCACACCTTAGTTAACTCATAAGAAAGAAAAAAGACATAATACCAAGACTAACACCATAGTACTTACAAGGATAAAAAAAAAAAATTCAGTAACAGTAGATATTAACGAACGAATTTATTTACTCAGATTGCCTGAGATCTTACCATTAAAAAAAACGTTACTCTAAACGTAAGTTATGCATTATTATTTATTTCATAAAAATACAGAAAAGAAAGAAAATCATATCAATCAAACTATATGAAATTGCGTTGCGGTATTTTTTTTATCTGACATTTATGCAAAAAAAGCTTAAATATAACATCATTCAAATAAGGGGCAAATTCAGAGGGGGTATGGGGCGGGGCTAAAGCGACTAAAATATAGCCTAAAGTTGTATTTTAGGAGCTTCTATTTCAGAGCATTCGCCTCAGATCATCTATTTGTGCATGAACATTGCACTCCCCCCCCCCTCGTTCCGCTAATGGCACCCTCCAAAACCAGAAGCTGGATTCTCCCTTGATTCAAAGGAAGCAATATTTTCTCATTTCTACTGTGCTTTAGCCGTAAAAAAAAAGCCGTTTTTTGTGAAAATAATTACTTTTTAGAATTGTGTTATTATTCAATCAAATCATTTTTCATGAACAATGCAAGATATGTATTCACTGAAAGTATAAATATGATGGCTACCTCATTTCTCATTTTTTCATTTATAAAAACTGCCAAAAATGTAGCTAATTTATATTCATAACAAATTGTTGAGTAAGTATTTTGTACCATAAAATACTATGCCAAAAGGACTATAATATGATTTGCAGCCATTAGGGTAACTTCGCACCACTTCTTCTGACTACTTTCTAATGTCAGTTCTCAATTTTTTTTTTATTTCGTAAAATAAGTTGGCAGCACTGTATATAGCTCATCGTATCATCCAATCATCATAAAGTTACTATCTGGAAGCTGCTGCCAATTACTGATTTGAAGTTGCTGAAATTGCGACACAGGAATTTTATATTCAATATAACAAATTGAAAATTCTCTTGATGCATATGAAATAAAAATAGACAATTTTCAAGCATATCGAGATTTTTTTTTCCGGGTTCAGAGTTGCACTTAATAATGACATTTTTACTTTACATGACATGACAGACCAAAGTAGTAACCCTAAGTGGTTGAACAACTTTGAACTCTGGAAAATTCTCTTTGAATTACTTTTTGCACTACTATTTCTTACATTTTAAAAACTATTAATTATTTAACTAAATTTCCATCAGTTAAGTGTCAATAGATACAGGAATGCTATTTAAATATAAGTGGGACATTTAAAGTGAAGAAAGCATGGAGCAAAATTACCCTGAATGACTACTCCACAAGCTCAAAGCCACTGTTATACCTCATCATCACAACTAATCATCATTATTATTATTATTATTTCGATGTAGAAATTATTTTTTGTTGTTAAATCTGCATTCTTTTTCATTCCTATTATTGTATTTGCTGATACGAGTTCATGTCATCCAGATATGATTTTATATTTTGATGATAGAATATTTTAATAAAAATAATTTATGAGACTATAAGTTTGAAATCATTTCTCCTGCAACACATAACGCCTGAAAATCTTTAAAAAAAAAAACTGAAGTGAAATGAAGAGGTTTGACTTTGATGTAAGATTTATAGTAATTTTCTTTTTATTCTTTTTTTACCTTGCAGCTTTCAGTGTCATTTTATTTTGATGAATTTCAGAAAAAAGTGGGCAAGACACTTGAAGTTAAAAAACTAATATTTTGTCATTTGCATAAAAATTTTCTTGAAAAGTATATGAATTTCTTGAATCCTAATATACTTTTCTCAATTAATTCAATGACTTTCAGAAAATCAAGTACAAAATCAGTTTTACTATTCGTTTTTTTAGAGCAGAAAATTTCCTTACAGACCTTCCTGTACATAGTCTTATTTCAACAAACTTGTTTATGAGAACACAATAGATAGGTTAACTTTTATTCTCTGTATGTCTAATTAAACTTTCTGTTGAGAAATTAAAAAGAAAAAAAATCAGCCATGAAATAGGTATATTACTAAGGTGACTCTGAATGTCGTTCGGTTACCGAAACACGACATCTCACTTAGCTCACAGAAAATTATTGGGTATAGTAACTAGTGCTTTTTATGCAAAGCAGATTTACGTCCCTTGCCAATGAGAAACAGTATAAACTGTCCTTCCATTATCGCTGGAGGTCACCTTTTATCACTATTTATTTATTTTTTAACATGATTCGACTCATTTAAAAAACTAAGGTTCCAAACAACTTTCAGACACAAAAAATGTCTTTTCCTTTGAAACTAAGTCATCTGCTTATTTAGCTGGAATTGAGAAAGAAATTAGTTTTACTTCAATTCGGGAAAAACATAAACAAATGTTCTTCAAAAGCATAAAACTTTTTAAAAAAAAATGGTTTTTAAAAAAGTTTCTTAGATTTACTGTCACTGAGTAATACAAGGGGGGGGGGGGGGAGTGGCGCTAAAATCAAATTTTACGTTTTAGTGATGACTTTAAATCAGACTAATGAATTAATTTTAATGAAACTCTTGGTACATTTTATAAACGTCACCGTTAAAGTATATAATGCAGTTATTTCATAGAATACTTATAGTTATTCCATGAAATAACTGATCGTGTCCGTTAAAGTACGTAATATGTTAGTAATTTGACTCTTTAACTTAGTTATTCTATGAAATCACTAGGCATTCTATAATTTAACTAATAAGAGACAGTTAAAGTGTAAAATAAACAATTTATCTAAAATGAAAGAACTACGTATTCTATAAATAAGCTAATGATTGACAAATAATATGAATAAGAAGCAATTTATCTAATTCATGCAGCGTATAAATAATGGTAATTACGGAAACGTACCATAAAGTGTATTTTTGCCGTTCTTCAGAAATGCTTTTTATTTGAATTCGAAATAAACGTTTTTTTTCCAGCTACGTTCCATATTGTTAAACTAAACGTAAATGTACCTTGTACTAATAAGCGAGATACATGATATAGATTATGTCACACTTTAGCGAAATATATTGGCTTCCGGAGTTCCATTCGAAAAATGGAAGTTTTTTAAACTCCCTTGCTACACACTCTTGTAAAGTTAATTTCGAAGGCATCAAATCAAGTATGCGCTCAGGAGAAAAGAGACAAGTTTATTTTCGCTGTTTTAAAATCAAACAGCATTATGCCTGCATTTCAGCTTAAATGTGATTACAAATTACAGTAAAACCTGATATCTCTCTAGCTGTACATTCTAAAGCGTGAACTGTACAATATGAAGTTTTAAAAATGCATAATTGATAAGTCTTAAACCCCATTTTGTAATTTTTTCTTTAATGCATAAAAATCTATATGAAAAATGCTGTTCTAATTTTTTTAATACTTGTCAAGGAGATTTTATAACTATATAAATACTTTAATTTCTAATCTACATTATTTCTACATCTACATGTAATTATATTCTAAATAAAGACCCGTCTTTTGGGCTCTTTTAGTAAAATCTTTAGGGCTCTTTTACCTGAAATTCAAATATTTTGCCACAGCGGAAGACATTAATTCACTCAAAAAATTTTACTTTGATATTAGCGTTAAAAGTTACATATTTTTTGCACTAAATCTTAACATTCTGTAAAACTTAAAGTATTTTGTACATTTTCTCTTTTTTTTCAATTTTTTCCTAAAAATCTATAAAAATCAATCCTTTTGACGGAGCGGAAGACATTAACTCAGAGTCGCAAAATTTTTCTCATTAATTAGTGTTAGGAAGTCACAATTTTCCCGCATAATGGCTTAACATTCCGTGGATTTTAAAATATTTTGCAAATTTTCTCTTTTTTTGGCTTTTTTTCCAAAAATCTCTAAACTTCAAGCCTATTGCCAGAGCAGAAGGTATTCACTCAAAGTCAAGAAATTTTGCTCAGTAATTTTTGTTGGAGAGTTACAAATTTTCCGCACTAAGGCTAAGTGCTCTGCAGAATTTCGATCTTTTCGGCCGACCCTGTTAGTCATGCTAAAAGATTTTTAAACAATATTTTTCGCTTTTATCAAAACTCTTTACATGATATACTAAAAAAATCTCAAAATCATCCCATACACTGTAAAAAATGAATGTTGTTTTTACAGTATTATACAGCTAATTTTACAGTAACGAATTGTAAAAATTGCTAACTTTACACTAATAAACTAAAATTTCTGATTTACAGTAATGAACTCTAAAATTACTAATTTTACAGTTTATTATAGTACATTTTACAGTTTTAAACTGGAACTTCTGCTGCCAGTATTATACTGTTTTTCATACATTATAATACAGCTAATTTTGTGGAAATAAACTGTAAAATTGTGGTAATCACTATTAAATTGTCGTAATCACTGTAAAATTGCTGCTTTACAGTAACAAACTGTAAAATTGTTAGTTTTACAGTTTATTACTTTACATTTTATAAGTTTTAAACTGGCACCTTTGCTGCCAGTATTATACTTTAAAAACAATGGTTTATTTTTGGCAGTGTAGTTATGATTCTTCGAGAAAGGCAGTTAGTCCAAAAGCACTATTCCCGAAACAGTGCTTTTGAAGACAACGCCGCTGGCCTTACTAGAAACTTCGAAGTCTCGAAAGGTCAGACCTTGACTTTTCAGCCCCACTGACACCTTAAACTCATTCGGACATCTCTGTGCTTTCACTCAATCCCTTGAATAATCTTTTTCCTAATTTAAAATGTGCTTAATGGGTCACTAACTCATTTAACTTAGTTAAATATATATTCTTTGAAGTAAAATCGAAAGGTGATAGTACTTAACTACATTTGAGTTTCATTCATGTTTGTAAATTATTGCTGATTTATTTCTTATAAGATGAACTGAAAACGTATTCCTACATGAAAAGTCAAAATATAAACTATCATCACAACTTCACTCTCATTGTATCATCAATATAAAATTTATTTACCCATCTACAGCATATAAAAAGCTGAGCAGTTGTGGTTTTCAGGAAACTTGTTTTTCAAGCTCGCATCACGTTTTGTGACGTAAAAGCTTCAAAACAATTTGATTCATTTTAAGCAGGTTGCACTTATTTATGCAACTGTTGAAGTTCCAAAAAAAAAAAAAAAAATGTTGCTCTGTTGTTATCGATGAATACGAATTATTTAAAACTATTTTAAAACGACAATTCAACACTTTTATGTCAAAATATTACGCGCTTTATTACGAACTATCACAAATAAATTTGTGATGCTGTTGAAGTGACCTTAGGTTGACAGAAGTAAAGAAAGTTTGCGTGCCATTGCCTCGAGAGGATGGACTTCTTCACTTAAAAGAAAAAAAAGATGTTATTTCATAATCCACCTACTTCCATAGTAATTTTGCAGAAATAAACTATAAAATTGCTAAATTTACAAAAGTACACTGTAAAATTGCTAGCTTGCAGTAATAAACTAAAATTGCTAGTTTTTCTGTAATAAACTGTAAAATTGCTACTTATGCAATATTAAACTGTAAAATTGCTAATTTTACAGTTTATTGGGCATTTTAGTTTTAAACTGCAACTTCTGCTGCCAGTATTATACCGTAGAAACAAAAGTTTATTTTTTGCAGTGTTCATTTTATTTACATTCAAGACAACGCAAGAAAATGTCCAGCTCATAGGGAAAGAGATAACACCAGGGACGTCATTTCGAAATTTTCCAGGGGGGGGGGGGCAAAGGGTGCATACACAATGTAAAATTTACCAAAAAGTGGCAAAAAAAGTGCAATCTTTTTACCTTAGAACTGCTCCTTCTTTTGACTAAACTGAGAGATAAAATATTGTGCATTGTAGAGAATAACGAAGTATAAAAATTTTTGTCTTTACTGTTCGTCCAGGAAGGCAGCGCCTAGCACTCGCGAACAGTTCCACTTAAAAAAGGGTAGATGTGTTGTGGGTGATAATTTCCGAAGTTTTTAATTTAAAACTTGCACTTGCTATATCCTTTTGACATATTCGACTAGACTGTATTTGAAATTAACATCGTTCTATGCTGTAAAGTATAAATCCAACGTTAATAAATGCACAAATATGCAGGTATACTGCAGACACGTGTTTCGGGGCTACAAGGAGCCCCTTTTTCAATGCAAGAAGTGTGAGCTTTAGAATGAAGAATCATCCGATAAAAGCTTTTATCGGATGGCTTTATTGGCTTTTATCGGATGATTCTTCATCCTAAAGCTCACACTTCTTGCATTGAAAAAGGGGCTCCTTGTAGCCCAGAAACACGTGTCTGCAGTATACCTGCATATTTGTGCATTTATTAACGTTGGATTTATATTTTACATCTATCGCACAAAGGTATTTATTTTCTTCATCGTTCTATGCTGTTTGATACGGTTCCAAATGCTTCTTATTATTCTTCCCTTATTGTTATCTTACCTAACACCCCTATTTTGGTAAGATCAGAGAAGACCTGACGCATGCGTAAATGCGCGGAAGGTTTTACCTAAGAAAATCAGACAGGACAGTATGACCACTTAAGAAATCTTGACAGACAAGTGAATGAACACCAAAGCGAATTTTCAATTTCAAAAACTCACAGCGTCATAGCGTATTTTTCAAGGGAGGGGCGATTGATTTTATGACATACTTTTTACCATGCAAACGGATTTACAAATATTGATCACAAAGGATTGGACTTTGATTCTGAAACATTTCCGGGGAGAATCACAAATCTTCTTCAACCAACTTCTTCTTCTTTTTTTTACTTTCTTCTATATCTAATATATAGAAGAAAGTATTGGTTTCGTGAAAATTTTCGAATGTCGAATTTTGACGGATTTGCACGTTTTGAGGTGCGCTGAGTCCATTTCGACCATTTTTGGAAAATGTCTCTGTGTGTGTGTGTGTGTGTGTGTGTGTGTGTGTGTGTGTGTGTGTCTGTCTGTGTGTGAGTCTGTATGTGTGTGACCAGTTTTTGTGGCCGCGCTAGAGCAAAAACTACTGCATGAAATCGAACAAAAATTTTTGCACATATGTACCACCATGTGAACTGGTGCACCTGACTTTGTTTAGCGAATTCCTCCAAGGGGGGTGGAGCAATCGCACGTGTTCTGCGCGGGAGTGAGTGCTATATCTCAGGAAGTGACCGGCGGAATCAAACGAAAACTGGTCCATAGGTAGACCCTACTGAGTACAGGTGCTGATTCAATTTGTTTGTCAATATCTCCAAGGGGGGTGGAGCAATCGCACGTGTTCTGCGCGGGGGTGATTGCTATATCTCAGGAAGTAACCGGCGGAATCAAACGAAAATTGGTCCATAGGTAGACACTACTGAGTACAGGTGCTGATTCAATTTGTTTGTCAATCTCTCCAAGGGGGGTGGAGCAATCAAAAGTGCTTATTTTGTCATTGCACCTACTGTATCTCGGGAAATATTGCTGCGATTTGAATGAAATTTGGAATAACACTAACTCAATATGGAAGCAAGCATCGATTAAATTTTGGCGCCAATCTCCTCAGGGGGAGGATGGGGTGATCTTTGCGCTAAGTCAACAATGCGAAAAATTAATTCATTAAAAAATCGCTTTCACGCTATTTAATTATCAAAACAGCTGAAAACTTTCAATGATTTGAAATTTTTAACTGTTGCCAATTTCTTTTTACTAACAAATAAAATGTTTGCAATTTATCTAAACAAGGCTTTTGCAATGATTTCCAATTTCGCTCGTTGATTCTGAATTTGCAGGGTTATTACGATAATTGGGAAATTGTAACTGTCTCCAATTACTCGGGCGAGTACGTATTTTATTTTGTAACCGGAATTCATAAGATAGATATAGAAGAAAGTTTCGTGACGGCCACGACAGCTAGTTTTTGGTGGTGTCTATGACTTAGTCGAACTAAATAACTCCATGGATCCTTATAACTGCTTTTACGATTTGTTGGATGTTATCGTCATAAAGGTCTACAAGTGACGGTAATACCCCAATTTCTTTCAGGTTCGCACGTACTGCTGGACACTCAAAGACATGACAAGATGTAAGCTGTGTATCTGGGCAATTGCAACAGTTTCTATAAATCCTTCTACCCTCTCCATCAATTTTCATGCCCCCGTGACGGCCGTTTCTCCGCCTGGTTATAGTTTTTGTTATTGGTCGACTTGTATTTATTTCACAAAGCTGGTGTTTCACTTGGATTGATTTATCTCAAAAGTTTAGATTTCGCTATTGCGTTTGCATCTTGGAGATGCAAACGCAATAGCACCTACTTCATTAAAACTCTGATAAAACTGCTTTTTTAGAGCTTGGATATCGAAGAACTACCGGTGAAGAGTACCTTCATCGCCCTTTCCTTGTATCCGTCCCTGCTAGTCAAACAGGATATGTAGCCTAAAATCTGCTGTGTTTGAGGAGAAGCTTTGGAGTTATACTTCAGTAAAAAAAAAAAAAAAAATTTTGCGTTTATTTGTCTGGTTGTTCATGATTTCACACAAGTGAGCGACATTACCCAACTTTCTTTTCCCCTAATAGTTATCTATGTATCCATTAGCTCAAACTGAAACCTTATTCTTCAGGGCCCATTCGGCAACTGGAGATATGTTCTCTTAATAAGCATAGACCGCTTGTATCATTACTGAATAAAGCAGAATGAAATAATAATTGTTTACCAACAACAAAATGTTTGCTGTGGTTTTATTAATTTTCATTTCCATTCGGTTTGAATGTAAGCTGCTATTTGTAAATAAATGCTCAAAGCTATAGAAATGCGCTTAAAATGTTTATACCGAATCTTCACGCAAAGTCAGAAGGCTTTTGATTCTGCTTTTCACATACAAATTTGGATTAAACCTTATCACTCAGTAATTACCACGACCACTTAGTTTTCTTCACACCAGCTGTGCCAAAATTTACAATTATTAAAAACCTATTTTCTTCAAGGTGATGAAAACAGGCCTATTTCACAAAAACACACGTAAATATGCAAATTCGGGTGCTCCCTTTCTGATTACGACTATAAATTCAGTGGCGTCCTTGAATCTGAATAACGCACACGCTCCGTTGGTCAGTGCCCTGATTGTTGGTCAGGTTAAGAATTCAAGGTGTTCCCCTTTTTTATGACTTGGCAATAGACCAGCGAGTAAGTTGTTTTAAGTCTGAATTTGGCAGTCTACCAAAAATCCTGGAACAGGTTGAGCACTCTTCGAGTTACATAAAAACTCGAGTCTCTTCGGATGCTGGAGAGATTTTTCAATAAACAGCCCATTCAAGGTCTCTTGCGTACGTAAGAGAAATGCAATAATTCATGTTGTTTTGTAGTAAGGGTGGATGGGAGATAAAGAAGTGGTTGGAGCTGTGCGACTTTCGAGGCATCGTGGTTTCATTTTCGAAGTATGAGTTCTTAGTTATCTTAATTCTATAGCATTGGAATGGTAAAAGCAGCTGCAGTCATTTTAGGTAGCTTTAAGCTATTTTGATTGACTTTGCGCCGCTTCAAATTTCGCAGCATATTTGGCTTGAAAAAAATCCAGAAAGCACAGTGCCATGGACGGACACAAGGGAAGAGGGAGGGTCGATCCTTCTGCGAAGCATAGTAATGTCAGTTAAACAACTAAAAGTTTGAGTAAAATGCATGCTAAGTTCCAATGTTTGCGGAATGATATTCGCAATAACTACAATGAGAATAAATTTGTAGATTTTTTTTTCACCAAAAGGAATAAATAGAAACACGTGGTAGAAAAGTTTTGAACATTTTCGGACGGGATTAAAACTCTAAAAACCTTCCCCTTGCATACGGCCCTGAATGACTGGCAGCTATTTATGAAGTTGCTATTACTTTCATAGGGTTTTAAACATAAAGAGAAGACTCTAGGGATAAACTCGAATTTACCCACCAAATTACATTCTATTTGAATTGGTGGTTTTTATTTTAGATATTAATTGTAATCTTATGGTGAAAATATTGCAATTAATCCCGTTGAAGATATACGCGCTGTTGGGTATGTGCTTGGATATGTGTTCTTAATGATTAATTTGTACTTGTACTAACTGTTTCTGTTAACAAGCAGATGGTTTCAACTGATTAAAAAAGTAGTACTACAACTGCAATTTAGAGATCAATTCCTTCAAAATGTACTTTGGGATATAATACAATGTTTCAAAATATTTTGTCGTGAGCAGGTCTAAAGAAATCTCTGTATTCCTCTTTGATCTTCTAAAATATGAACATTAGGGTACGGCAGTGGGCTTTTGGGAGCAAATTCGGTTGGAGAGGAGAATGAGGGTTCTTGTGATAAAAGCTGGATGTGAAAACATGCTTTGTCTGACCTAGATCACAAGTTTTTGTCGTTGTTGCTTATACCACTCTGGTATCCGAGCCTGAGTAGATAGATTTATTCATTTTAAGGCAGAATAGGTACAATTGCCAGCACCAGTAAGGTGGACGTCCGTTTCAACACACCTGCCACAAGGACCCATTTTACAGGGTAGCCCTCCATTCACACAGAGAAAGGATAAAGTCGGGAGAGAGAGAAAGTACAGTAATGCTCGAGCCGGGATTCGAGCCCGGGACTTCCCCATCTCAGTCAGGCTTCCTTGATCATTAGACAATGCACCCGGCATATCACAAAGTGTTTCCCTAAAATGCCTACTTATATACTATTTTATTTTGCTTGAGGTCTTCTCTGATCTTACCAAAATAGGGGTGTTAGGTAAGATTACAACAACAGGAAGACATAATAAAAAGCATTTTGAACCGTATCAAACAACGTGGAACGATGCTAATTTCAAATACATAGTTTAGTTGAATATGTCAGAAGGTTTTAAAAACAAGTTTTAAATGGAAAACGGAAAGTTCTCACATACAACCCATCACTCTTTTTTTAAGTAGAATGGCTCTCGAGTGTTTGGCGCGGCTTTCATGGATACACAGTACCTACCTATTACTTACTGTGTACATTGTTACTCGCACCCCAAGCGTTCTACTAATAAAATGTCGGGAATAGAAATGATGATGCATTGATATACATTCTTGTAACATGAGGCTAGCAGTTCCGCAATGGATAACGTACCCAACTTAATTCTGGAGCTAAATTGGACACGCGGTAGAATCGCTCGATAAAGCTATGATTGTCAAAAAAAAAAAAGTTACTGAATAAAATGAGATTAATCTATGACTTTCTTGACAAGTACTTTGCTTAACAAAATGCTGAAAAATGGCTTAATTATACTAACGCATAATTAAGTTGAAGCAACCAAATCTGTTTAAAAGAGTCATTGATTAGATATCAATTTGATCCAATTTCACTTCTTGAACTGATTATCGTATTTAATTGCACGGTCAAGGACAACAAAGTTTAAAATAATCATAACCTTCAACGAAGAATTTTTTTTTCATGCTTTTTTCACCAGTGCTATTTAAAAATTTACCTCACTTCAGAGCTTCGGTAACTCGACACACAGAAAACTCGACACAACTTCAGTAAGTGGACATTCACTTTTCCAATGATTGGTCCAAAGTTAATTTCAATGGGTGCAATACTCTCTAAATTGACGCACATTTACTGGAACCTCTATAAGTCGACAGCCACTTGCTCCTTTAGTCCACTTTTTGCTACCGACACTCTTTTACATTAACCATTTCCGATATTTCTGCTGCTCATTTATCGGTCAATTCATTGTTTTCCGGAAAGAGTTCTTTTTGAGAATTCCCATTAGTACACTGAGGAAACAGCCATCATACTTTGTGCTGTTTTGTGCGGTTTCAGGGTCGGAAGCTTGTTGGAAAAATGTACCCAGGGTGAGCCAGAAGATAAACAAAGTAGCACTAGCACGACATATATTTTCAAACAAGTTTGAGTGGGGATGTTTTCTTATCTCTTTTAAAAAACAATGGATTTATTTTTAATAAGGTATTTAAAATTGTTTGTTTACTTATGTTCTTTTCAAAAAAAGAAAAAAATAAAAAGAAATAAATAAAGGAAGAAAAAAATCAATTTCTGAGATAAATGTTTAAACCGCTGGCGGTAAGCACTAGCAAATAAGAAATACAGAAAACACTACAACTGCTGAAATTATGGAACCTCGGTAAGTTGATACCCGCTTAACTCGACATCGACATAGTTTCGTGGTACCGTGGAGTGCCGATTTATCGAGGTTGCACTGTAATTATTTTAAAATGCATTCAGATTTCAAGAATGACTGAAACGGGTTTCTTCCTATTAAAATAGGGACAATAAGAGTACTCAAGAGAAACAAATGTCTAAAGCTGAAGTCGTTATGCGGAACTATGACGAAATCTTTCAGTTAGGAACAAGGGAAGAAAATGCAGGTTAAGTTAAGTTATACATGAAATAAAACATGTTTACACTGAAATGTTTGAACTAACTTAAATTCCCTTTTAAGACGAAATCATCAAAAGGAACAGAAGACTGAAAGCCACCAGGGCAATTCCATCATTACAGACGTAACAATCGCAGACTTTGAACACAAATAATTCTGGTTTGGGCTGATGAAAGTCTTCAATTTTTTTCCTGTAGTGTAACTTGATGATGTTTATGCTACATTAAATTTGCGTGCAGATTGCTTAATTACAAAAAAATACAGAAATTAAAAACTGCCTGTTACAGACGTAATTCACAAAACAGCAAAAACTCGACTATGTCATACAACTTACAATATTCCTCTGAATTATACGGAAATTTTGAACTTTTTTTTTTAAATACGTGTTCTAGAGACTTCAAGCTTTCTAAAACTATAAAGATTGTGTGGATTTTGACTGCCGAATTTGTGAAAAAAATTCATAAACTTGTTACGGACGAAACAAAGTGGTGTTACAGACGTAACATCTCTGATTTGAAAGTAGAGAACAGTATTTTAAAGCAGGAATAAACAAAGATTTTTGTGCTAAAACAATACAGTAGCATTAATTAACACATTATTTGAATATTTTAAGTTATACTGTAACAGTTTTAGAAAATTTGGGTAAGTCTGGGGGAGTTGAGAGCATATGCCGATATGTCAATATGTAACAATAAATTAATGCATCTTAAGACAATTATTTCCAAGAAAGATTGACACAAGAAAAGTTTAGAACGGCCTTCACACAAATTTATTTATTTGTATTCTTAAAATTAATGCATAATGGGGCTGCTACATTAAAAAAATCGGGAAAAGTAATCTTTCAATTTTGGCGTCATCTTTAAAACATTTTCCTGGGGCATATAAATAATTTTAACTTTTTCTGCAATGGAGATTGCACACTGAAAAAAGGAAAGAGCGTCGTTGACAAATGCTGTTCTAGATCTTACTCTCTGCCAAACCTGGTGCTTGACCATACCCCCAACTCCATTCACAGCTCCCTTTCCATGTGACGTAGCAAAAAAATGCCAGTTGAGGTATAAATTATAATCAGTTATACCATATGTGTATTTTATTAATCTTAAGAAATAAATTTCAATTACATGCCGACATAATTAAAAATTTCAAAATCAGAATACCAGAAACTTTAGTACTCGTACCATATTATGCTATATACATGTATTGCTCATCCTGTGCTTTTTACCTATTTAATTGGAAATTTACTTTTGCTACGGACGTAACATAGAGCCATTTGTTATGTCCGAAATGTTACGTCTGTAACAACATTAATTTAAAAACTAAATCACTTGCAATATTTTTAACTATGGTGGGCAATTACTCTAAGAATTTGCCAAAAGGACCATTAAGGGTTTTTTTTAATTTTGATTTTTTAGGACGTAATGACAACTTTTGCTTCTTTTTTGTTACAGACGTAACATCAAACTTCTTTTTTTCAAACTTCAATTACACCATTTAGATCAATTTAAAAGAAATTAACGAATACATATTATTATAGTACCGTCTTAGTAGTTAAAATTGTGCTACAAGTAGTTATTTTTGTTTTTATTTTTCGATGAGAAATATGCATTTGAAAATGTGTTCTTTTTTCTGATTTTTACAAGTTCGTGAATATCGTACTTCCAACTAAGAAAACAAGTATTATTCTAGCTCTCACCAAAAAACCAATGCAGGATTCTTAAAATATACATCTTAAGCTTTAAAATGATGTATAACATAGCAACATAACTTCAATATGAATTTTTGACCAATTGGTTTCACTTTTCATGGAATGGCCCACCAATAAAAAAAATTGTGTTGAATTTTATAGGTCAATAGATGGTAAACTTTGGCATGTTTTTTTAAATATTTAAAATCTTTCCAGACATAAAAATTCTTAAATGACACCTGATTTTTGTTGTTTAAAGCAATCGTCATTCATCTGTTACTTAACCAAAATGGCAACAAGCCAGCAATTGCTCAAGAACCAGGAAAGGTAACTATCCAGAACTTGATAGACCAAACTTTGTTGAAAATTTACTTCGAAAATTTTTCACTTTCACGCACATTACCTGCATTAACTAATTCAGTTGCATAATTGGAGTTGTTTGAAGGACAAACCACATTAATATCCTTGATTGCATTACGAAAAACGAAAATTTTCTTGAAATATCTCTAGTACATTTTGTTTGTGTTTTCTAAGAACTTCCGCAAATATATTGATCGCAACTCTTGGTTCTGATGTGTAAAACCTTGACGCTGCTTTACATTATACTGAGAGCTTGGGAAAAGCATTAAAGAAAGAACTATTTTAAAATTATCACACTTCCGTATCAGGTACAAGGTGAACATGAAATGTATGAACAAGAGCAGAAATATCAGAAGATGATGTAGTAATTAGTATTTCAGTGACTTAGTGGCTACGACGTGTTTTAGTAAATTAGTGTTTATGCAAATATAAATCAACTTTTGAAACGTGTATATTTGGATAATACTAAGCACAATTTTGATATTTATATTTAAAGAAAATCACTTTTTTCCACGTTTTTGTTTCTTTTTAAATGCTTGAAATATAACTATATCATATAAAATAATTTTTTTGAGTTATTTTATATGCTTTGAATGCATGAATATATCTTATGAGTAAAAAAATGCAATGAGATTAGCTAACGGCATTGTTTTTCATATTTTAACCATAAAATCCCAATAAAAGCTATGATAAAAGTTTGCGATCACAGCGCCCCCTGAAGATATTACCCGATTTTTCTCAAATTTTGCACAAAAGCTAACTATCATCAAAGACAACTTTTGGCAACTATTAGAAGTTGATCTGAAAAACTTTTTATTTTTCGCCCCACCCTATTGTACACACCTACATATAATTAATAATACTGATGAAATTAAATATAAATAGCGTAATTTTAATTCTTTTAGTGCTTTATAATCTTTCAATTAGTGCACTGGGTCCCTGTTTTGGCCCTCAGCTTTCCTATGTGTAGCATGTGTTTATGCATGCACATATTTTCTTCCGTATCTAAGAAAGATTTTTCATTACAGTAAAAGAATTTTTTTAAATATTTAACGAGTAACCGCAGAATGACAGAAAAGGTGCCGATTAAAATTGAAGCAAGAAGGGAAGTACATTGCGTGTAAACAGAAACATTGTCTCTAGATGAAAGAATGTCTAACGAGAAAAGTCGAAAAGCTAAGGATATTGTTTCTAGCAATTCAAAAAAAGCTGAAAAATAAACATATGAAACTTTTAAAGGAAATTTTGGCTAAATTCAAACTTCTTAAATATCGCTTCAACAATACTACAAATATGTAACTACACTAAGGAAGAATCGCCAAAACAAAGAGAAATTCCGTTAATTCACCTCACAGTTAAACTGTAGTCATATATAAGTGAGTTATTCAATACTCATCTATAAATGTAATATACAATACATTTGAAAAGAAGATTTATATTTCCACCAAACTCATGATGAAAAAATTATTTATCCCAAGAAAATCGAAACGAAAATAATTTAAAATATTAGCTTGAGCGAGAGAAAAAAAAAATGTATATATACATATAAAATTGGAACATAAGAGAAATTTTAAAAAGCATGGTCAACATCTCACTTGCTCTTAATTGAGATGCTTAAAATTTAATTATTCATCAGTAGTGGATGAGAAAAGTAAGTACTTTGAAGAGCCTACTTCTGACAGCAGTCAACTAATTTTACAGCCATTATGCAACATTAAATGCTATGATTGGCATCAGATGAAATGTAATGGTACGTAGTATCCTGTAAAAGTTTTCAGCTGTATGAATTGAGAATTTGAAATCAGTACAATGCAGCCACAGAGAAAATACGGGAAGTAGTATAAAAGAAAAGACAAACATATGTTTTGGAAAATTGTCCGTTGTGACCGTTCAGAGGGGTTAGATGGCAGCTGCTAAGGAGAATTTTAACCCTAGGTCTATGGGACAAAAAATTCGTGCTGCGAAAAATTGGCCGTTAAGAGGGGTGGCCGCTTTGTATAAGTGACCGCTTGGAGAGGTTTTACTGTATTTAAAACTGATCAACTAAAGAAAACAAGCCATTAAGTATTAATTTTAATTGAATTTAGGTAAAATTTCTACACAAAATTTTCAAAATAAGACGTAAAGTAAAGGACTAAAATGGAGATGCAACGTGAGTCACGAAACTATGTAACGTGAATCACGAAACTATGTAACGTGAGTCACACTCAAAATATTGATTAACTTAATTAGTGACTGCAGAATGAACTTTATTTTCGTATATACCATAACTTAGAAACATATTTTGTGCCATGAAAAGCAGTTTTTAAATTTTATTATTCTGAAAGAGCAGGAATCTTAGGTTTTTAATTATCCAAAAAACTTGAGCTCCTTTTTTTTGTAACGTGAGTCACGATGTTAAATTAAGGTTGATACACCATCTATTTCTGTTGAAATTTAAAATTCTGACATCCACAGGTTCTCATCGCATACCAGATGACTGTCAACAGCTTTATTTAAATCAGGCATGGTATTTCTTTAATATATATAACATTTACTTTTGCAAAATCACGTCAAATTGTAACGTGAGTCACGTGGAATTGCCCAGCTATATTTTTTTTATGAAATAAGGTCTAACGTGAAATAAAGTCTTACTAATTATAAAACGTTTAAAATAAACTATTGATCTGACTCAAAATGCTTCTGTTACTTAGGGCCACATTTGGCCATGTGAAAAATATCTTGCAAAATTAATTTTTTTAGTACGGCCAGTAGAAGTTCGTAGACCAGTTTTGAAGCAGAATAATCAGATTACTGAATATACATGAAATATACCGCTTTCTCGGCCATGTCATCCAGATACTACACACTGTAAAAAATAGATGTTGTTTTTACAGCATAATACATCTAATCTTACAGTAATTTTACAGTAATAAACTGTAAAATTGTTAATTTTACCCTAGTAAACTGGAACATTGCTATTTTCTCAGTTTATTAAAGTGCATTTTACAGTTTTAAACTAAAACCCCAGCTGCTAGTATTATACTGCAAAAACAACAGCTTTTTTTTTTTTTTAGTGCAGTTTATTCTCATTAGAAATCATCAATTCAGCTCAGAAAGTAACTGAGCTGGATGCAGAGGTCACCTTACAGAAAACTAAGAGTGCCAAGCAAATTTTCCAAATAAATTTGTCCAAAAATCCCGCCAACTTCAACTTCTGAATGTTAAAAAACTCTTCATTAATATCTCCCAGCATTACAAGATTTATATTTAAAAACAAGGCAGTGATGAAAGTTAACACACATAGCCCGAAGCTACCCTAAGCGACAATAATGCAACCCATTTGATAAACATTAAAAAACTTTAAGGCTACAGTGGACAAAAAAAAAAAAAAATTCAATTATTGATCCTATGTGTGTATTGATCTATGTTCTAAAACTTTGTGTGCTTGTATTATTGTATATTTATTACATCTAAAAGCATAAAAAGCACAAATTCGTGCAAAAACAATGAATACTTTTTTTTTCAAATTTCAAATTAAAAATTTTTTTAAATAAAATTTCAAAATGCTCCATGCGTCACATTTTTTTTTTCAAACTTTGAATTTCCACTTAATTTCCAACCATTAGGCATGATTGCACAAAACAATGCATTACATGCAATGTTTTATGTGATAGTTTATAAAAGATGGTTGAAAATTAAAATTTTCAGCTGAAAAATTCATATAAATTTTAATTTTCAGCCGTCTTTTATAAACTATCACATAAAATATTGCATGTACTGCATTGCTTTGTGCAATCATGCCTAATAATTGGAAATTCAAAGTTGAGAAAAAAATTGTGACGCATGGAGCATTTTGAAATTTTGTTAAAAAAATTGAAATTTGAAAAAAAAAAGTAGTCATTGTTTTTGTACCAATTTGTGCTTTTTATGCTTTTAGATGTAGTAAATATACAATATTACAAGCGCACTAAGTTTTAGACACATAGATCAATAATTGAAAAAAAATCATTTTTTTGTCCACTGTAGCCTTAAGTAAAAAACAAACAGTGCATTTTAAACTAGGGATGCACCGATTAATCGGCAGCCACAATCAGCCACTTTGCCGATTATTAATAATCGGCAAAATGTTACCGATTAATCGGTGGAAAAAATATTCATAAAATACGAGTTTTTAAAGTATACTTTCACAAGAAACTAGGATAAATCATTTCATTAACAGTAAATAAATGGAATTTTCTGCAAAAGCTACTACTACATGCAGCATGAAAGTGTACAGAATAAAAACAATACAAATAGTTCATATAGCGCATAAAACTGAATAGAATTTTTAGGCGACAAGGGACTATCCTTTTTTTCTTTAGCAATTTTCAATGAATTTCTTTGAAATTTGCAGCATAGCTATATGTTGCTAACACTAACACATATAAAAATTTTCATTGAAATATTTAAAAATAAAAATATTTTTTTTAATTTAAAATTTGAATTTTTAACACTTTTTCTATATTACTCCTCGCGCCTGAAATTTCATCAAAATGACAAAAAAAGAAAAGCAAAATGTGGAACATAAAACACCAGAAAATAAAATGTTGGGAGTACTTTTTCTATATATTGTGGCAAAAATTAAAGGAAAAAAAATTAAAATTTACATTTTTTTTTGTAAAAGATATGCATATTTCAATAAAACATAGCAAATATATTCGACACAGCTAATAAAATAGAAAATTCCTTCCCAACAAAATGTTAACAAACTTCTTAAGTACATGGCAAAAAAATTTTAGCAAATTTAAATAATAATTTTTTACACTGGACCAGTATGAAATTTGTAAATACGCGTAAAATTATGTATTGAGAAAATCAACATTTACTGTTTTACTGTTGTATATTTCATTATCAAATTAGTTTAAATACAAATTCACCACAAATTAGGTAAAGCTATTTATTTACAATAGCAATAACATGTATTTCAATCATATAGTTTTTAGAAATATCATCAAACAAAAACCGATTTTTTGACCACTTTTTGCTCATCTGAAAGTCCCTTCTCACCTTAAAAGATAACCCTCACAGCGGATATTCAAATGATACTATAAGAAATAAATAAATTCCTGAACTTTTCATTGAAATGCGAAAATTTGAGTATTCCATTTTATTTATAAGCCGTTAAATTTTGCCGATCAACAGGCGAAAAAAACATTTTAAACAAAAGAATTTTCAGTGTGCCTTGAACGAGAAATTACAATGAAGAACTTTATAAACAAGAAAAAATAATTTTCTGCAGACTTAAGTAACATGTAGTGTGAAAGTGTAGTGAGTAAAAATAAAAATAATTCAGGGAATGAAATATGAAAATTGGTTCAAAGAAATTTGACAAAATTTTGAAATTATTTTTTGAAGAATTAGAAAAAGAGCGAAAAAAAAATCTTCTCTTGGAAATAAATTGGTAACGGTTTCTGAACTCTAAATCGAAAAGAAAGAGAAAAAAAGTGATGGTGAAGTTGGTAACGTTAAAAAAAAAAATCCCTATCATTAATCGGTTCAACTGATTAATCGGCCGATTATCAACCACCGATTAATCGGCAATCGGTAATTGGCCAATTTGCTTATCGTTGCATCCCTATTTTAAACCAAGAACTTAAGTCTGTTTTGAATAAAAATAGGACGCGTAAAATTAATTCACGCATAATTCAGGAATTAACCTCATAGAACTAAAAGCTTCTTATCTTGGTATGCTTTTAGGACAAAATATTACATCAGTTTCACCATAAACCACATGTTTTTAGACCTTGCCCTTAACTTCAATCGTTGTCAAAACAATCCCTGCTTCTCTAACTAGTCTATCTATCGCTCGAAGATGAAAATGAGGCTACGTCGGACGAGTTAGACGTGTATTTCGAAATCCCACAGAAGACAATTAAGTCGACCTTATTCATTCAAAAAATTTCTCTCCACAGTGTTCGGTTTTGCATTTTTTTTTTTTTTTTTTGCAATCGTCGGAGAAATAGTTCCGGATGGTGAGGCTAAAAATGATGACACTCGTTATCGCATTAGAATATGGTCCGGATGACGAAATTGTGGATGTCTTTTCCAGAAAGTCATTTCGGTGATTTAACAAGTTACAAAAATACTTTATCTTGAAGCGGAAAGTTCCAAAATTGAAGTTTTTGAAGGAAAGCAGCTGCAACGACTGCTTGGAACACGTGAATAATTTGCAGCTGTGTGAGTATCATTTTAGTGGAACTTTTGCTTTACTTTATCAGTGTTATTTATATTCCTGAGGGGAATTCATTCTCACAAAAGTTTGCAAAGATATCTTGAGTAGTTGGAAATATTTTCATTTAGAACATTCTTATTTCACACGTATTGATTTCAAGATTGCAGTCACCTTCGTTCGTACCCCAATCGTACGTTTATTACGGTTAGATAACTGGAAATTTATAAAACCAGTAACAGTGCCTTCAGCTCGATTATTGTCTATTGCAGACTGATGAGTCTGTAACAGGGGCGAAGCATTAATTTCTGGATAATATAAGCAGGATGTTGGTAAATTTCTCATGTAATTCTACCTTAACATTGTCTAAAGGGGGATATTAGATAGTTCCATAATTATTGACCGAAATCGAAACAAAGAAAAACAAGCGACAAAACGAATTAACGTATTTCTAAAAAAAAAAGACTTTCGTCAACAAAAGTACACTCTTCTTAACTACTTTTGAGAGCATCACTGCCACTGTGGCAGAAGTAGGCATCGCATTGGTCAAAAAAAGTCCAAAGCTCCCTAAAGCACAGTATCCTCATTCGGGGACTATTTTTCCCTCTAAAACCTGACCAATTGGCGAAACATGTGGCAGAAACATGTGTGATAAGAGCCAAGTCCGGAGAATATTGTGAATGTCTCAGAAACTCATACCTCAAGACCTGGATGTTTTGCCGGGTACCAATCGAGACATCAAAACGTAATCAATTTTTCAGGAGTATGGGACTGAACCTATTTATTAGTACTGGTAGTTTTATGAGAAATTTCATGCATTATTTATATTCAAATAGCGACAGTACACGTTCGTATTAGTGGTCTTGACCTGCAGAAGAAGCTCATTATGGGCCAAGGTCTTAACAGTCCACCAAACAGAGAGGAAGATCTTCTGTGGATGAAGGCTTGGTTTGGGTACCTGTTTCACTGGTTCTTTTTATGCAGTCATTGTGCTTTGAGCTTACGATTGTCCTACAACACTCCTTTTTCATATACATTGAGGGTGAAGTGTAAGAATGAGCCAGTAACCTCTCGTTTCGGCAGCGATTTGCACATTTTCAGACGCTGTTGACGTTGCGTTTCCGTAACTGATGTGGTACAAATGTTTTGAGATTGGAACCAAATGTTGGAAAAATATCTGTAGCGCTACAGAGAACTTGCCTTCGAGTTGTCGTGTTGTCGTACCTTTGACTTTGGTTGGGCCTTGAGTTTTTTCCTTAAACAGTCCATATTACACAGCATAAGAGATAGGACGACTGGCTCTAGGTTCCTATTTACTCGCCGAATCCCCGCTACGACACTTGGTTAGATATCTGCTGACTGTCAGTTGACTTGTGCCCAAAACCCCATGCTTTGCTGACGTTGGCCATTGTTGCAGCAACCAAATGGCCAAGACGAAATTCGCGAAGAATCTCGAGTTACGCGCGGCATTGGTCTATGACCAACCGAAATGTTAGCAATGCGGTAAAACTCGATTATATAGCATAGGAACTATCCCACTACACTTTGTAGAGGCTAGTTCATCACAACTGCATTGGTAGGTATGATCTGCACAAGTGGCCTATACTGCTACAAAATGGAGTTATCACCACCAGGTGACTCTTTGTGACGTATTTTACCAAAATACAAAATTATATGATCCTTTGAAAACGGGGGAATATTTTTTAAAAAATTTTGAAAAAGTTTCATCTGAATCAAAAACATGGTGGCGCAAAACTTTAAAGAGTAATATTTCAGTTTAAACTCGACTGCAGATACCACTTTTGCGCTTAGCACGGCAGTATACCATTTGCGGCCATAAATTATGGAACAATCTAATAGTTTACTGCTTAATACGTATTAATGTCAAAAATCAGCAAAGTGGGACCTACAACCTGACGTAAAATTCAAAATCCCAAAACATTACAACTAATATTGAATAATTCAATTTAATGGAGCTGAGAATCATTTTCGCCAATACATGCATACATTTTCTCAAGTATTTAGCGAGAATGGATCAAGAGTAACAAATAATAGCATCTTGCAAATGTACATTTGTACGTTTAGAACAACTATTTATAACAATAAAATATCTTCTCATTTAGGCTAGTGACCAAGGGTGAAAGGAAAGATCTTGACACATTTTTGTGATTGGAAAAGGACTATCTACATCAGAAGTCAAGTGGCTTTGTTGAAAAAAGGTTAGAATGGTAGAAATTATTGAATCTAGGTCGACACTAATTCAATTCTTTCAATTGTCAAGCTGTCGGTTGAGAAGCGCCTATTACAATAGGGAAAGAAAAACAATATTTAGTTGGTGTGAAGTTGGAAGTTGAAAAACAAAGCAAAAGGATGATTTCAGTGAGAGTTATTGAAGAGTGGGAGTAGAAATTAAATTTTTTAATATATTTCAACAAAAATTATTTATTTAAAAATAACCTTGCTGAGCAAATAATCAACGAGACGAAAACCACGGAATGAATCTGGAAAGCGAAAAATAATTCTCATAGTTTTAGTTGTCTTTTATTTTTACACATCTTTAGGAAAGGGACTTTGAAAGTCTTAAAATTGTTTGCTTTCGGGCAAAATTTTTCATCTCTACAACTCAATGTTGCTCTTAGTTCCTTACCAAGAAAAAAAAAATACCTTGCGAGTAATAAACTGGAGAAAATCGCGGAATTTTTCGCAAAAATGAATAAATATTTCGGAGCTCTTCCAACTGTCACGTTATGAGTAATGGTTATCGAATGAATTGGAATAGTTTGCTTTTTGGGAAAAATTTTACGGAACATACTGTAAGTAGGCACAAGGCTTACTAGTGAAACAGCAACAGATGGACTTAACTTTTGAATTTCGATAAGCAGTCAGAGATATTTTATAAACTGAGGAACAACCACTTATATCCTTCAAGACAGTGGATTAAATAGTGTTCCTGTGGAAAGTACCCGGATTTTCGGTTTCTGCCTTCTGTTTCGGTCGCGTTTTCTGCTGATGTGGAGCAGGACCCTTAATCTTATCGGCAGTATTTCCATTTGAAACTTCCACATACTCTACAATGTCTCAGTATTAACTACATGGCAGTTATAATTGAAGTTAAAAATTATAGTAAATAAAGCACACATTGGGTAGAAAATACAGCATAATAACGGTAGTTAGGTAGCAATAGTTTCTCCAAAAGTCTTTCAATCCAATACCTATTTTCAGTATATTCTATGAGTGAACAATAACCTTGGCACGAGTTTTTAAAGATTCAGACAATTTTATTGATTACTTATATCTCGACAAAACAGCTCAGCCAAGCACCATCTTGATAGCCCTTGCATCTGATATTCGGGGAGGGTTTTATCTTTGATATCTTGCGATGAACGATGCGCAATAAAATCTTTACGGAAATACGGTTTATCGACAAAAATACTGGTCCCTGCTGGTTAGAAATCGAAGCCGTTTGAACATAATATCTTGAGAGAAATTTGACTTATTTGTGTAATCCCAATGATTTATACTTCTACATGTGAAATGATATTAGAGCAGTTGTTCTGATATCATTAGCTGTATGAAAACTTATTAGCTCGTTAAAATTATATATTTTTCTTCTCATTTTTCACAGTATCAAGATTTTGGATGGATAGTTTTCATGCAGCATTTCTCCCCAAAACTTCAAAAATCGCCAACACCAAATTTTACTGCATTTTTAAAACTATAATGATGCGCTATTTTCATCATCACTTCAAATATCAATCTTAATTTTCAATTATTTTAAGGGAGTTTAGAGTAGTAAGTTACCATTCCTAACTAGGGCTATGTCCTTGAATGGAATAACCGAGTTTGTGGTGAATTGCATGTTTCTGCCCTAGCCCTGGCTTAGGAGTGGTAACTTACTGTTTTATGCCCAAGCTCTGCCTTAAATTTACGGGTTGTACCTCTCGCTGGTGTTCTAATTCAAATTAGCTACCAGTGTTTTGGCACTCTTTGCTTCAAAAGACGAATTTTAGAGCATGCTACTCCTTCGCTTCGCTCCGAAACCAGTCCGATTCCAACTGATTCCGTAACTCTGGTAGAGTTGCGGACTCTGACTGAAAATGATCGACTCTGACTCTGACTCTTGGAATTTTAAAGCCTACCATTCTTTTAACCCCCAAAATTTGTCGGACTCTGACTCTCCAGCCCTGTTCACAGCAATCATAGAATCATTTAGAGGATGTGTTATGCAAAGTGGGATACCAACAGGAGACCAAGTTAAAGAAGTAGATGATATTTTACACTTTTTTGTGTGTCAGGGTTTTGAAATGTCTGAAATTTGCTACGGAAGCGAATCGAAGTTCCTAGTTCTTTAGAAATTGGACAATGGACAAGCCTTGTATTACAAAATAATTTCGAGTTTACGTAACTACAAGAATTTTTTTATAAATGAACTCTCTGTGCTAGGTTCAAATCTTTGAAAGAAGCACAAAATTGAATATTGAGGAATAAAACAACCATTCCACTGATTTTTAGAGGCATTAAAAAAATGTAGAATACAACATCCTGCCGATTACGGCACAACAGTTTGTCTCCGTTTCCTCCTTCACAAGCTCAACCTGCACCATTCAGAACCTCTGATCAGAAAATTTTCAACCTTTCGCCATTTGCCCACTTTCTGCTGCATGTCTCATTTATCAGATCTGCGGACTTACACGCTCTGCCGATGGCCTCATGAGACAATGAGCAGAGCGAAGACAAGGTTCCCGCGTGTACAAGGTCGAAATTTCCCGCCAAAAAGAAAGGCGTTGTTTCGCGTTTCCTGTCCGTCAATCCTTTCTGCCCGAATCCGTTGGCTACACAATCCTCTTCATTCCAAGGGGAAAGCTGTTTACGTCGCTGGCCTTGGTGCAAGCGAATCTCTGCCGAATTTCTATTCACCAGGCGCGCTGGGTTCCTCTACTGACGAGTCTTATGCCGGCCACAGTTCAAGAGCGGTCAAAGGAAACGGAATTCTGTTTGTTGAAAACGGATACTATTTTTTATTCCACTCAGACAGTTTGTAGCGTCGAAGTATTTTAGTCACCTTGCGAGTAGTTCAACCGATTTCAATCTTTAAAACGCTTATTGAAATTGATTACCGGTCATATATTCGTAATATATTGTCCTTTCAAGAGACAACAAAGATGAATTCCCTTTTTGGAATGCATCTAAGAATATGATACCTATTCCTATTTGCAGATTGAAAGTTGTACACGGTACAAATAAAAAAATTAGTAACTAAGTCTAAGTAAATTTATCAATGTCAAAGTAGCCCTTTTTCAAAATCATGGAAAATGCAGTACATTAATGAATGAATTAATTAAACAAATACGAAACGAAAAAATTTGAAAAATGTATACTCCGGAAATATCAAGTAACCCTTTGAAATACTGAGGATTTTGAAATTTTTTTACTTTTATCCAAGAGGTCGCATTTTATACTTTGTAAATGGGCTTTAAAACGGCAGTATTATGGATTTTTAAGTACAGTAAAAAAAGAAACAAATTGTTGAATTTTTTACTGTTATATTAGATATACGTATGAAAGTTTCTGTTGATTCTTTTTTCAACACGTGGTTTTTTTTTTAAATATTTTTTATCTTAAGAAATAATTCCTTAATTCAGAACAAAAGTAAAATAAATTTTAATCCACGACAATAATTTTTCTTGTTGGGTTGATTTGTAGTTTTTTTTTTTTTTTGTAAAAAGGCTGACAATGTCGTGATCATGTTAGTTCAAAAGGTTAAACCACGCTGGTCAGCCCTGGTTGAAAGTGGGGGGGGGGGGGGGGCACTATAGTAGCTTAGATTTTACTATTATGTGAAAAAAAGGAAATAAAAAAAAAAGTATTTTGCCATTACGAAACGGCTTTTTTATGCTCTTTAATATTAAAGAAAAAGCTGAATCAAATAAGAGGGAAAATAGTAAATAAGGTTGAATTTGAATGTATATGGCAAGTTTGGGATTTCAAAAAGGAAGTAGCCGATTGGAATTTTAATGTTGAAGCTCATTTTAATCTAAAGATGACCCCATAACGAAATATCGTAAAATACATTTTGCCATTCATATTCCTGATGAACTAATGCAAAATTCCGTGCCAAATTAACAAAACAGACCCAAGCATTTTTCCAATATGTGCGTATGAAACCGAAACTTTAACAATTGTTGAAAAAGTCGTAAATAAATTAAGAGGTGAACGGAGAGACATGTAGAAACACAGGAAAAGTTTCGAAAAGACTAGCCCATAGAAGCGGGAATAACGAAGTTAATAGCATTAAACGCCGCAGAAATGTCTCCAGTTAAATTATACTCTAAGGTGCAAAAATACTTTACTGCAGCTGTTTTTAAATAAAAAGAAGCTTCTCTCGTTTACCTGTTCTAGGTTATTCCATGAGAAAAAGATAGACCTTTGATGAAGTGATAGCTACTATCAATGAAAAATAATAATTTTAGAAAAGATAATGAAAAATGAACGTGAAACATCGTTGGGGTGACTTCTTAAGCAAATGTTTTTTCATATTATAAAAAAAAATATTACTACTTCAATGAAATATTGTTTTCACATGCAGGGTGAATAATGTCTGCTAGCGTGCAATGGCGATACGATAGTGGCCTATCCTCTGAGAAAGTGTGTATCTTTATGTAATTGCCTGATTCTGACGGCAAACTATTCCATTCATCATTGCTGGTGGCATCGCTCTAATAAACACTCCGATAAGATATCCTGCAATTTTCCACGTCCCAACTGCGAGGCATTGCCCGTTAAACAAGCCACGCACCCCTCGGAGCCCATTTTTGCAACAAGTGAAAGTGACAGCCTCACGTGCTCGGTCACATGCACCACGTGAAGAGAGCTACACCTCCAGCACGTGAGGGATGCCCCGTCACACGAGGGTTTTGTGCCCCGAACACGTGTGTGGTTGCAAATGAGGGGCAGTGGGTTTTTGAACCTCAGCCAGGCTTGAACCATTTGTCGGTCATTGTCGAAAGAAAAGGTTTCAAGTTCAGTGTCAGTAGCCGCTTTCCACATCCGAGAGACAGAGCTGTTTCCCACAACACGAAATAGATGGCTTGCGGTGGTCCTGAAATAGGTTTCCATGGTTGTTGATATTTACTAATTGGAAAGCATCTATTCAACAGTCTGCTTGCGTACGATCACACGGCGTGCATAGTTATACATTTAATTTGATGTGTTTATTGGCCCTCATCATATTTGTAACGAACTATACTTACATCAACACATTCAATTGCTTTCTAAGAAAATACCCCCTTCTGTATATTTTTAAAAAAATAAACATGAAAGTGGGCTTGATGAAAGGCTTGATGGATGAAAAACAACCGGATCATAAAAATAAAAGCAACTATAGATATCTCGCACATAGGCTCCGATAAACACTACAAAAAAGTACTTGAAATATGAAAGGGTTATTTGAACCCCTATTTGTAATGATTTGAAGGTTGGAAGATAAGCAACGCGGAAAGGTAAGTTTTAAACATCACGTCCAACTATTCAACACACAAATAAAAGTAAGAGCTCGAAATCTTTTGGTTAAATTCAACGCGTAAAAACCAGGCAGAACCTGAAGACTAGATTGGTGTCAAAAATGTGAACATATTACAGTTTACGTACTGTTTTACATTCGAGCAAGATTGCCTGATTATTAAGATTTACAAATCTACCATGTTTTTGCAGCTTTTCGCACTTTTAAGACAGATGATAACCAGCTGCTCCGGTGTCTGCTGGTTAATATTGACAATTCCTAGAAATATATCTTTCAGTTACACTAAGTTTCATGCATCAATGCATGTAGGTGTGTTTCATTTACACTGGTACCGCTCATCTCTCCAACAGCGATAATGTATCCCTCACAAATGGTATGGAGCATCCCCCAAGGATGATAGTAACCCCTAAATCAACCCTTCTAAAAATTTCTATTTCTAAAAATCTCCCAGTTTGCGCCATTAACCTTTTTTTCAGTTCGATTTATCTCTGGCATTTTTCGAACAATTTTATACCCTTCGATTGTTTTAGCAGCATATAACAGACACCATGAAAATATCACATGGTAATGTTAAATGAACATCCACTCATTTAGAGGCGGGTACTTACTACTTTATCCCACTCATTTACTTATTTTTTCCCAATTTCAGCTGTTATTTTCTTTAGAAACTAGAATATCTTGAGCTCTTGCTTAAAACATAGAAAAATTTGGAAACTACTCTTGATTTCTATAGATACTTCGGTTAATTTAACTCTGAAAAAAATAAACGAGCGAAATACCTTAGCACGAGTTAATCAACTTCCAAAAGTGGTTTACTGCAAGTTTCCATATAACTGTTGCAAAGGACATGCCATTTCTTTTGAAAAACGGTTAAGGCAGTTCTGAAAGAATAACAGACGCTTGACCTCTTTTTTTTCTCCCCTTGATTTTTTTATGTTCTGCATAATTACGTTTCAGGAGACATTAAAAATCACTTACTAATATCTAGTAATCAGGCGCTTTCACTTTTTCTGTGTGAAAACTTAGTCAAAATCTAATCTTTCCAGCAATTTTACGAACTTCGACTACTGAAGAGCACGTAACAGACACTTACTTCATTAGGTATGTATGCCATTTTTTTTTCTAAAGTTCTCCGATCGTTATCTTCTACAACTTTTCCTAGACTAATGTTTTGGAAGGATGTTAAAAAAAAAATCTTATTGAACTAACGCATGAATGTACCTGGGTATGCAAGGTCACAAAATTAACTTTCCCTACTTAGTGCCCGAGGGCAAACCAAGCGAAGCAGCCAACCCTGAGCGAAGCGAAGAAAAATAAAAAGGGCCAAGGACACATTAAACGTAATATGTGAAGAAAGGGGCGGTGGGTTGGAGATATCCACATTTTTACACCTCGAGACGGTTGATCGACCTCTCCAAGGGCACAGACAAACCACAAGTTTTCAGTGATATAATGCCCACGTGTTTTTGGGGTGTATTCAACCTGCACAGAATCCTGATTCTCATGTGTCCCCTTTCGGGGAGGGCTGACGAGAAAGTGATAACAGAGCCACACTAATGCTTCACTGAATCTTCTGGAGACCACTAGAACTTAATGCGATTCTTGCACCCCGAGTCACTGAGTTCTGGTTGCAACGCTGAACATTGTGCTGCAAAATATTCTCAACTGTTTGAAAAAGTTATCTAATTTACCCTTCATTTATACAGAAATGATAAAAATAATGTTACCTATCAATCTTCAATAATACATTTTTGAAAAAGAAGCGATGAAGACATGCTTAGGATGAAATTATGCCTTTCACGGCGAATCTAAAAAGAGTATGGTGTTGGATTCGAAATACGGATCTAAAGTTACAAGTTCGAATACAGAAAATAGAAAAAAAGGAACGCCTAAAGCAAATTTTCGAAAGCTGAGATCTGTAGATGAGCTAGAGTACAAAGTCACTCATACATGAAGAGAAAAAAAAATATTAATAGATATTTAACATAAAAAATAAGAACATTACTTCGCGTTATGCCAATCCGTGTAGATACGCCTTGCATTTGTCAAATCTTTTTAAGTTTTATCTTTGCTATTTACTATCCTGACAACGAGAGCTATTCTTAATTTAATAGTGAAAGAAAACTCTGTTCAAATGGGAATACTTGAGAATAAAATCGTTCTATGCTGTTATTGCGCAATAGCTTATAATTCAAGATAAAATCGCTTAAGGGTAAAACATTTTTTTTAACGAATTGGACTTAATCGAAGGTACCTTTTTCTGTTTGTCCGGAATTTACTTCTGAGGCAAGAATGGAGATTATGCCTTTTGATAATGCACGTAAAGACGTACTTTTATGTATATAAAATTATTTACTGCAATTACGGGTTGTTATGGTTGCGCTAAAACGTAATTTTCTTGTAACTGATTTTTGTTTGTTGTTGTTTGCACAACATACATTTAGAGCTCATGTGGTTGGTCTCGCATTACCCAATTCATGGACTCTCGTCCAATATGACTGATAGTACAAAACATACAGTGTAGGACAGCAAAAACAGCTCATAGAAGGAGATTACATACAGGGAGGGAACTGAACTCTCCATCTCTACCGCACCAAGTGTGTCAGTAAGCGAACCAACTCGGCAGCTGAGGTCACTGATTTCAATTAGCTTTCTTCATAAATCTTAGTAAAATTTGTCTTCGGGACATAACATATTTTCCTTCCACTTGCATTGGAAATATTTTAAAACAGTTTGCGTTTATTACATAAGAGAACAGAAATGAATACTTAAAAAAATATTGATGAAACATAATACTTTTAATACACAAACTTGCTTGAGTAAATTTGGTGCTGATTTTTAATCAGGAAGAAAATCATGGCAATTGTGCATGCAATTTGTTATAACGAACAACATTGCTTTAAGAACTACGCTTTGAATCTATGCTTTTCCGGTTTTTCCGCTTGTCCACAAATTATTTATAAGAAAAACTGCCCTTTCTCTGAATGCATTAGGGCTAGACAAGTATTAATTATGTTCATTACTTGTGTGAACGTTTGATAATTCAAACTATAACTGCGAAAATATTTGAACAATTTGGATTGAAACATTCTCCATGCCTCATTCTGTCTCTTCAACAGCATAGTATAGAATGGACACATGTAGACATGTAGATCAGAAAATCGAATGATTCTGCGGCATGTCAAAGATCTCTCGAGTTCTCGTTTGGCATGGAGTATCTCTTGGCTAAATTAAATTCCTAGTGCAGTTCCGCACTGAATAGGTCGCAGGTAACTCAATCTAGTGAGAAATATGGCCGTCAAAGTTCTAGTGGTAATGGCCTTAGCTGATAGTGGTGCTACATGAAAGAATCATTGCCAGTCTCGGGGAACGCACCAGCAGGTCTGCAAATGGTTAGTAGCCTATACGCAGTCCCGTTTGAAGCTAACAAACAATATTCTGTCCCATCAGAAAACGGGACATTTCAGCGTCCCACAACTCATGTACGGGTACGTCAATACAATGAGGCTACCTGAAAACAGAATCGTCTCGCTCGAAATAGGACAGCATAATTATTTCTCTCTTTGACCTTATTTATTATTTACATTAGTTTTTAAGTCAGAACCTCCGCAAAGATTTTACTTGCTCCTAAAACTAATTTGATTGACAAATTGAGTTAATGTTGCGAAAGATTACCGATTGTAAACTTGAATTTGTGAGTAAACAAGCGGAACAACAAAGTTTTACCTTGAAGATTATTTTGATGAAAACTATGTTTAACGGAGCAGATCATTATTAGTTCTCATCAGCTATGAATCAACGTTTTCGCATTCAAAGCTATACATTAATGTGCCAATGATTATGTTAAGTGACTTGCGCTGCACTGCGTTAAGAAATTATGTTAAGACCAGTGATATGCCCGCAGTTGCGCGGGTTAAAATGCAATATGCGAAATTCAAGAAGGTGACAACGTGGTCAGTTAAATCAACATGAAGGACAACATAAAATCAAACTTAAATGTGTTATTTATTAGTAATGATTTTCTAAAAAACTGTGTTTCTACTTTTGAAAAAATAAAAACAGCAGTGTATTATATGTTCAAGGGTGAATATTCACGAAAGAATAATTTCTTAACTGTTTTAATGGAGAGAAGATTCAGAAAACTACGCGAAGCAAAGACATTTTCAAACGCAAAATTAGTTATCGAGAAGAAGTTGAGATGAAGCACTAAATAATAATTTGAATAGAGGAAAGACTTTAAAAAATTGGGGATTTTATGTGAAAGTTTCAACTAAAATTGGAGTAAAAAAAGAACTACCTGACAGATTTTTTTTTTTCTAATTGGTCTCTTGATGCGCCCAGTGAGGACACAAACAAATTGTGAAATTTTTAGCGAAATCAGACGGGTAGTTCTTGAGTTTATGAAGGACATACATAGGTACATAAATAGATACATACCGTGAACTCTCATTTATGCGCCGGCCCAAGGGACCAACAGAAAAAGGCGCATAAGTGAGAGAGTCGTATAAGTGAACAAGTCGAATTTAAAAGTCTAAAATGCTATATAAGTTCTAATGAGAGCACGAATAAGAATGTTTCTATAGAAAATGTTCATATTACTGTGGTTTGGCAACTACTGTAACCTAACTACAATGATAAGGATAAAACAAAACTTGTAGCATACCTAGTCACAAACTAGTCCCTTTCAAACGATTCATAATAGATAATTATCCCTCTCCGAACTCTACTTCATGTGGAAAAAATGCCTTCTGTGAGCAATAAAAGCGAAAGATTAAAGAGGAAAGTGAAGAAACATGCTATTTTTTAGGAAAATAAGTTTAGTTGTTTACATTTTACGAAAAATTCGGCGCATAAGTGAAATATTTATCTTTAGAGCGACGTATAAATGAATGAAATTATCATTATTTTACTATGAAATGTTCCGGGACCACTGAAAATCGTCGTATGAGTGAAAAAGGCGCATAAACGAGGCGGTGTATAAGTGAGAGTTCACTGCCAAAATATCGCCAAGTCCAAAAAATATCGCCAAGTTAAAAAAATATCGCTAAGTCTGAAAAAAAAAGCCAAAAAGAAATAAAAAGGTAAAATGAACATCGAAAAATTAAAAATTTGAAAGTAGGGTATTGAGATGGGGAATTTGTGTGTCGGTCGGTCGGTCGGTCTGTACCCCCCCCTTCCCCCCCCCCCCCCAATAATTTTTGAATGAACATTCCGGTTTGGACAAACTTTTTTTTGTTGGAAAGATCTCGGAGAGTGCAGCTCATTCCCATATTTGATTTTTCGATTTGAACTATTTTTGGTTCAACTTTGAACGGTTAAAAAAAACCTGTCCCGCGATGATATCTTTTGAGTGAACAGTCCGATTTGAACAAACTTTTTTTTGTTCAAAAATCTTATCAAGGATACTTCATTACCGTATTTACATTTCCGATTTGAACAATTTTTCGTTCAACATTGAACCGCTCAAGCAAGCTGTCACCCCTAATAACTTTTGAGTGACCGGTTCGATTTAAATAAACTTGTTTTTTTTTGTTCAAAGGATCTCAGCAAGGATACTTTATTACCGTATTTAAATTTTCAATTTGAACATTTTTGCGTTCAATATTGAACCGTTCAAGCAACCTTTCCCCACCTAATACCTTTTGAGCGAACCGTCCGAATGGAATAAACTTTTTTTTGTTTGAAAGATCTCGGATAGGCTCATTCCCATATTTCGCTTTTTGATTTATACCATTTTTCATTTAATATTGAACCGTTCGGGAAAAAAATTTAACGTTAGCGTCTACGGGGAATTTAAGTTGAACGTTGATCCTGAACTTAAAGTCGGAATTCCTTCAAACTAACTTTGTAAGAAAATGGTTTTGATAAAGTTTGAAAAGTACTTTTTTGAATAACCTTCTGTGAGGACTCTGATTCCGACTCCGACTCCGCAAACATGGCGGAAATGCAGGCTCAGAAAAAAAAATGACTGACTGTGCAGACGATTTTTTGTTTATTTATTCATTTGTTTTATTTTATTTATTTATTATTATTTTTTTCTTTTGGGAGACGATTTTTTTTTGTAACAAAAATTCTTCATTCACGAGCGCATTTTATTCTTTATTTATATTTAACAATTGGCAACGGATTAAAAGTGAAATTCGAGACATTTTATTAACGGACGAGTTTTTTTTTCTTTCTTTGATAAACTGTGTTTTTTCTCTTGTACTCTCTTTGTACTTTCATTTATTTATTTATTTATTTATTTATTTGAAAACGATTGAGGATTTTTTCTACGGAAGAACTGTAACAGTTACATTCTTTAAAAGGTGCGACAAAACTTTATTTATTCGTTTATTTACTTTTTACGTGTCTATTTCATCTGATTAGAGGGGTATATTTTGCTTTTAGAAACCAGCTTTAAGTGCTAAAAAGGTATGTTCGACATAATTTTCAGTCTCAGATAATCAAGAGAATAATGATCAGATGCTAGAATGCCGATGTTGATGTACGGGAGAGTAGGCTCGTTTAGTTCTTGACAGTACTTCTTGTTATACATAATATTCAAGGTATTGAAGTTAGTCTGTTAATTTGCGAAACCGTCCTAAAGTAAGAAAAAAAGCCACAAAAGGTTTATTTTGTAATAAATGACTATTCTGAAACATATCTTTTATTTTTATGCTTTGTATTAACAATATCGTATTTTTTATTGTTAATTTAAAAGTTATCCGAATAGAAAACTCATTGTTGTTTTACCTTTCAATTTTCATTACGTACATTCTATTTCAGTATTTACCTATTTTTAATGATAATTGGTCTCATAAGGTGAAAATAAAACGTGTTCTTCACTTAAAATATTTATTTTTTATGTTTCTGTATTCATTCAATGAAATATTTTGTTAATGACATTTGAGTCGTGGAATTCAGTTTCATATAAAGTGAATAAATTAGATATATTTTCAATAATTAATAACTTCTTTCTTTTGCCAACGTTTCATTTTATTCTAATACTGTATTGTAAGGGATGGAATGTTGTCCAAGGTGCATAATAGTGCTTTTTGCACGCACAAAATAGCGATGGTAATGATTCTGGGATAAGAAACAACAAACAACATTGATAAATAATTCTTGAAATCGCTAGAAGGAATTAACAAATGGCGAAAATTATGAGCATTGGACGCTATTAAAAATGTAACAAATTGATGTGTATATTAGAGGACAGGTGGTGGGGGGGGGGGGGGCAATCAGACTGGCAATCGACAGAAACTTTTCTCCATCTTAAGCAGCTAATTTTATTATTTTTTTTTAATTAATTTCATTACTTAAGTTATTTTGGACATTTTTGATTTTATTTTGCTTTGGCGATATTTTTGCAAAACGTTAAACTTCTTCATGTGCTTAAAAATACTTTTAACAGTAAAGAGAGAAAAAAGAGCTCTTAAAAAATGAATGTTAATAAGTAAAATGGGCACGGAACATTTAAATTTCTTTTTCTGTCCTTCTCTACATACAATTCGAGGAATCTTCAGTTGAAGCCAGTGGCGGATTTACCATGCCTCAAATGTTGCCATGGTGAAGGAAACCTCCTACGTAAAGATTCCGAAAGAAATTAACCCTTTGACGGTTATGGAAAAGAGCAGTTTCTGTTTACTTGATTCGAGCAGCATTAGGAGTAAACAGTAGTCGAAAGAGGCAGCTGTTTCCCTCCGCCGTTCTTCCGAAAATGTCACCTTTCTCTGGCGATGCCGTAGATAGCTCACCTCACGCGTTTTAAAAATTTCTTAAAGTATTTATAGTGCAGTACATCAGTGCAGAATAATAACGGCGAACGAAATCAGCTCGTCAGCGCGCATTGGGGAAAAATTTCACTACGCGAGTAGTGCTCGTTACTAACCATTTCGGTCAAAATCTTGCTCCCAAGCGGAACTCGTTTGCGCGCATTATGAAGCACGATTCGATTGCGAGCTGAACTCGTTTATAACCACCAAAGGGTTAAAAGTACGCAGGACAAAACGTTTGAGTTAGATAAAGATGTCCTTAAAATTGCCCCGAAGCCATAATTTGCAAAATCAATAATTACACTTAATAGTTTAAAAAATATATCATAAATTTTTTTAATCACCCATTGAAAATGAGCAAACTACTCCATTCTTTTGATTTGTATATTAATCAAAAAGTTTTTCCTACTGTCCGTCCGTGAGAACCGCTCCTGAACCTCGCGAGCAGTTCCACTTAAAAAAGGGTAGATGCAGGAACGCCTCGACGGGAGATCACGGGAGGTCACTGTGACCTCCCAATAATTTCCGTATACGGCACATTTTCCTGACGATTCGGCAATTTGAAGACAATAAATTGCAACATTGAGATTATTTGTTCTTTTTAGTTTTTAGAATTGTTTTTTAAAAGACGCCTAATGTTTTTTTCTTACTAAATGTTATGCATGTACGACATGTGTGCAATGTGCATGCTTGTATTTTATCCTTCGGTAAAATTGGAACTTCATTCGGCAAACTGATAATTTTCCCCTTCCCAAAAATTTTAGTTTGGGGCGCCCCTTGGTAGATGGGTTGTGGGTGATAACTTTCCGGAGTTTTCAGTTTAAAAGTTGCACTTGCTCCTTTTGACATATTCAACTAAACATTTGAATTAGCATCGTTCCACGTTGGATACGGCTCAAAATGGTTTTTATTATTCTTCCCTTACTGTTATCTTACCTGATACTCTTATTTTGGAAGAAGACCTGAGAAGAGACCTAACTCATGCGTAAATGAACGGAAAGTTTTACCAAGGAAGATCAGACAGTACCTCAGATGACATTTTTCATTTGCTTCGAAATTCGAAGCTTCTAAATTAAATAGAAGAAGAGTTACAGGTGTTTTTTTGCTCTATCCAAACAAATAATTTACTTTTTTCTTTTGAAAACTATATAATGATTTACACAGTTCTGTTGTCAAACTGCTATCAGTATATAATTGGTGGAACAGCTGGTCGCCGAAGGAGGCAAGTTTTAAGTTTTTAGCTGGGATACAATTTTAACTCTTATTAACAAATGTATGTCATACACGAAAACGACTACTCATCTTTATTTCAACTTGTTTAAGTGTTTCATGGAATTACATAAATATATTTTTCGGGACAAGATGTCACAGAAGTTAGAAATTCCTAATGTTGGATTTCGAATTGGTTGGTGAGAATGCTCATTAAAATTGTGTCACGTTCCTTTCTTTCGCTGTGGATACAGATGATGACATGTTGACCCAGAATGAGTACAAAAAAAAAAGCAAGAAAAAAAATTTATATAATATGAAATAAGTCAACTTCTGCTTTTGTAATAGTCCATAAACATTATTGAGTCCTCACAATTAAATTTTCTAAATTTTTGAAAGTACGATTTGGAAGTTCGTTCCTACGCGTGAGTTTTCGAATTAGGGACTCCTTATTTATTTATGTAGTGGCTTGTACACACGGTAGTCTCCTTGTACCAACATGAGGTAGCTTGAGCATATCAAGGGGGGATAATCCAGCCCCCTCCCCTGAAACTCTGAAATCATCCTTCTCTGACTAACAAAACTAACCATATTCCCTTCGATTTTTTTTCAGGCAACGCCCCTTCTAGGTAATAGTAATAATAATAAGAAAAAGTATAAGTTTTATTTATGTCCGTATCAGATAAAAGAAAACAGCCTTTATTATAAAAAAAGTAGATATTTGTTAGGTATTACATAGCCTTTAATTAAGTTTAAGGAAAAAATATGAAGAATGGAGAGCTCGGGAAAAAAACGTAAAAAAAAAAGAGAAAATGAGTGGGTGAAATAATTATGTAGCTCACACACAAGCGTTAATATGTGTCATAAAAAAAAAAGTTTTTCCCTCTTTGTAAATAATTTTATCTAATACTAGCCGGGTACCCGGCCCTGTCCGGGTTTCTGCCGGGTATGGTGTTTTAGTGACACTCGTTCATAAATTTTTCTACATTAAAGTGCATATCTATATACATACTTGTAATGACTACTTCTATAAAAATAACATTTTTTTCTGTCTGGACAAACTAAAAAACTATTTCACACCTTAAAAACAAATGCAAGCTACAAATAATGTTTAGGTAAATCGGAAATGTTATAAGCTTGGTACAGGGTGCGGCGGAGAAACTTGCAGACTTGAAAAGGCAACCAAGGAAAAAGTACTTCATGTATCAGTTTACTACTTTTTATAAGATATGGTTCCCATTCTGAGTTTTTATATTAGTTAGATTTAAAAACTACACCGGGCAAATGGCGGCCGTTGTTAATGATGCACTCATCTACCCTAGATTTGAAGTTTTATTGCACTCTTTCGAGCATATCGACTGGGATGTTGGTGATAGCAAGTCGGATGTTGTTCTTCATGCGTTGCAGGGTCCGGGGCTTGTTGTTGTAAACGATCGATTTGAGATACCCCCATAAAAATAGTCGCAGTGTGTCAAATCGGGGAGTCACCTTTCAAGGAGACGTTATCACTCAACTGGTGAACCACAGCAAGTTTATAGGGATGAAACTGGAGTTCGTTGTGAAGAATTCGTCTCAGTGTCCAATCAAAAATCCCCAAAACAGCAGCGTGTGTACGCGCCGAACGCCTGGGAGAGCGCAAAAACGACTCCCTCACTTTTTCGACGTTTTCTAGGGTTCTGGAAATCCGTTGACCTCCTAGGCCTCTGTTAGCCACACTCTCACTTTCCCTGAATATTTTCACCCACAAAACAGTCGATTCCCAGCCAGCAGGAATGGGAACAACGGGCTGAATTTTGAACTGAGTTCGGAAGGCACGTTGAGTGGCGACCATGGTTGCCAGATTTAAGAACTGTAAATACGGGACAACCTTATGGGAAGGGGGATTGAGAGATGAAGTCTAAAGGTAGAATTTTTCCAACCTCGACTTTAATATCAAACCTTTGTCACAAATATACATGAAGAAAATTACATGAAGAAATATTTTCACCCACAAAACAGTCGATTCCCGGCCAAGAATGGGAACAATGGGCTGAATTTTGAGCCGAGTTCGGAAGACACGTTAAGTGGCGACCGCCGAAAGATTATTTGAAAAGTAAGCCTCGGCGGCGAACGCTCGTTGCTCCTTTGTCCAACGCATGGTGACAACTAAACTATAAGATAACAAAACTTCAGGACCCTCTCTTTGAAACGAGACTCTTCCCACTCCTTGCTAATTAGCATCCATCTCTGCCGCACCCTGTAAATTAAAATAAATATGTATTTACAATATCAATCGCACTGGAGTCAACTACTTCCGGATGAATCCTAGTTTAAGGTCCGGCGATAAATTATTAAATCTGGCAACCACAGAATTATCATTGGCTGATTAGATTGTTTGGCGATTTTAAGCTAAATGATTGCAACCTTAAGCTACAGTCTGAAAAAAATCGCCAAACCCGGACCCTAAAGTAGGATTTTACCCTACTTCCAAATATTACACGTAAAATAAGTCCCATCATTAGTTTATATCCTTGTGACTACCATTGGTGAAAACATCTTATTTACCTAACTTAACCACTTGAAATTTTTAAGCATTTTCTGTTCTCTAATTGTTGCCAAACTCAATTATCTTTTTAAATTTCATACTTACTCCAGAGAAGCCCTGGTTCAAAATTTTCATTATGATCACTATTAATATTGTTTTTGCATGGCAATAAATTTTTGCAACAATAGACTGAAAATTTAATCATTTAATGGGGAAACTATATGAAATTTACTATTTTCCATAATAACTTTTTAAATTAGGCTTTTTAGAAATAAATTATAGCTTATCCTGCTCCCTGTTACTGCAGCTATTTACGGTGAAAAAATTGTTAAAATCGATCCAGTAGTTTTGAAGTTTACCCCGGACATACGCATACAAAAGTAGTCTTTTATGTATATAGATTCAGATATTTAAATTGAAAAAAAAAAAAAAAAAAAAAAAAAAAAAAACGAGGTAACTGAATACAAAGAGAAACGATCTGTATTACAAACAAGGCTAGTGATATTACTAGCATTTTTTCCAAGCGCGTGAAAGTACTCCTAGACAATTTTAGAATTAAAATTCTTATTAAAGGAGCAAAGGACTGGCACAAATGAAAAAAGTTAAGACCACAGTGATCACTCATATAAAAAAAAAGGAAAAGAAAGAGAAAAAAAGCTTTGTAAAAATGAAATGGAATGAAGAGGAGTGCACTGTTTTACTTTTTAACAATCAAAATGTCCGACATTTCCATTAAAAAAACAAAAAAAAAAGTCTCCACATTATATTTTTCAATTTCTATCACAACACCCCCCTTTTCCACGATGCTCAATTTTTATTCAAAAACAAAGCTTAAATTTATGATTGATTACATTTTTGAGGAGTTTCTCCAATTTTCAGTACGTGAAATATGCTTGCAGAGGTATAACAAAATTATTTGGCTTCAACAAAAAAGAGCTAGCTCCGATGCATATCTTAGAGGTATTTTACTGCTGTAAAATTCTTTAAGAGAATTTTAAGAAGTTAAATAAAAGAAAATCGTCTGTTCAATTCGAGTATTACTTACCTCTAGATAGTACGTAGACTAAAAAATATTTTGAGCTACGCACAACCGAGATATAATTGACATCAAATGCTAATTGCACAGAGAGCTAAAAACCATTCTCCATTATCCCGCTCGAGATAAGCATTATTACAAGTTTCACGTGCCCTTTGCTCACGTGTGCCCGTTGTTTCAAAGTTGTGTCTCGAAAATGTAAAACGTGGAAAAATAGAGCTCTTTCAACTGGCCCATTAACAAAGGCCACATTTGGTTGATAAATGAAGTTTATCTGCTCTACAGTTTGATCGTCTTTGCTAGTGTCATGGCTTTTTATTGAAATACTGACACGTATGGAATTACAATTGTCGGACTATTCCCTGAGTACGAAAAAACGTTACAAACATCCCTTTCAGATGAGTGATGCTGTTAACCCATTAAGCGGTTTGCCCGTGCGGTGTGCGTGCTACCCGAAATTGGCCTTATCTGGTTTGCCCGTACGGCGTACGGGCATCGATATTTTCAGATTTCCTTTTTTGGTTTTCCCGAACTGTTCGGAAAATTGTAAACCTCAAAATTCACAGTAAGTGTAAGAGAAATTTTTGCATAATTTGTAAACCATTCATTACTGCATGCAGAATGCACTTGAAAAAAGAAAATATTTCGGGATTTTGTGACCAAAATTGTAAAATAAAAAATATTGTAAAAGCATTGAAAACGAAAAAAAAAAAAAAAATTAAAAACTCTTTATATTCTTATTCTGTTAAGTATGGTACTTAACTATATGCAATAAAAAAATATGCCT